>JAACNH010003320.1:0-30023 GCA_019447015.1 Hymenochirus boettgeri
ACAGAAGCAGCAGACAGTCCCAGGCAGGACCTCAGAACTACCACTACCAGAGGACTGCAGCCCCCAGAGCCCCCCCAGGACGCCAGCCCAGAGCCCCAGGAGCAGCCCAACCCACCCAGAGGGGAGAGCAGCAGCCCAGAGACCACAGGACCCAGCAGCTCAGCCAGAGCAGCAAGCACAAGGAACAGCAGAGCAGAGAGCCGCCCCCAGAGAGGGACAGCCCCCAGAAGCAGACCCCAGCCAAGCCCAGGGGTAGACAGCAGCAGCCAGCCCCCCGGGACACAGCAGCACAGCCCAGCCAGACTCCCCAGCCCCAGCACAGCAGCAGCCAGCCCAATGGAAGAGAGACAGCCCCCCAGGACCACCACAGCCCAGGAGACACCAGGAAGCCAGCTAGCAGCCAGGAGGCCAGCGAAGCCCAGCACAGCCCCCAAGGAGAGTCACCCCCAGCAGGAAAGCAGAGCACCAAGAGACCCCCATAGCAGCCAGCCCCAACCCCACAGCAGCCGTCAGCCACAGACCAGAGCCAGAGCAGCTCAGGAAGAAACAGCACAAGGAACCAGCCAGACAGCCCCCCAGCAGCACAGCAGCCAGCAGCAGAAAGCGGACTAGAGAGGACTACCTATGGAGGGCAGGACTACCTTAAGGAAGGCTGCTGGGCACCTCCTGTGGTTTTATCAGAACTACGTTTAAATAGTAGCATCACTTTAAATTTTGAATGTGCTTTTTTAAACTTTTGTGGACATTTTTTAAGTACTTTCCACCGCAGGTCTTGGATCAAACAACGAGTATCACTTTAATATCACATTATAGAAAAAAAAAAAAAATGGGGGGGAAAGATCTTTTAGTGGGAAAATTTCCTTGTAAACTACAAAAATAAACTTCATCTTATCGATTAAATGAATACACTTGCTCTTACTTAGGTGGATTTGTTGTGCCATGCTTTTAATTCAGTGACTTGGTATGATTCAGGCTCAGTATCTCTCCCGGACTATTGTGAGGGCAAGCATGCCTGTATCAACTATTGAGTAGCACTGGGAGAGGCAATTTCTACCATCATTGCAAAGTACACCAAACTGTCACCATTTCCAATTCCACTATTTACAGTAAAAAAACTGCACCACAGAGTTTTAGTTAATTTAAGACACTTGGAGTGACAGCTGAACCGTATTATGATTGAATATCTAGAGAAACAGGACAGATTTAAAAAATGGTACAGTGATGGAAGACAAAATTATAGGTTTCCAGCAATGGAAACATCTTAATGTTAAACCATCACCACCTCTCACCCCCAGGACCCCTAGGGATGCCGAGAGATTGCTAGTGTTGCTAAAAGATGTCAAAGACCATGAGAGATTGCATGCGAGATTGTTATGTGTTTTTAAGATGACCAATAGACACATGTCAAAGGACCCACGTGGACATCCCTAAAGACTTGAGATTATAAAAGAGTTTAGGGTTCACGTGGGGGGAAAGGGTTTTTCACTGTTTGAGAACGGTAAAGCTATGGAACTGTCTTTCCAGTGGACGTTTTGTTATGGCAGGTTCATTGGTCAGTTTAATAAAAAAGCTGTGATGAGTTTGAGTTTCTCAAAACAGGAATTGTTTTACAATGTTACGGGTTATTGATTACATTAAAGTAGAGTTTGGGAAAGGGTTTGTCCACCAAAAAACTTGGTGGGTGAGACGGTTAAGCTATGGAACTGTCTTCCAGTGGACATGGTATGCAGGTTCATTGTCAGTTTAATTAAAAAAACTGGGGATTAGATTACTGCCAAACAAGGATGTTACAAGGTACTGGATTGATCATAAGTAGAGTTGGGAAAGGGTCTTTTCACTGTGGAGAACGGTTTATTAAAGCTATGAACTCTGTTTTCCAGTGGACGTTGTTATGGCAGGTTCATTGGTCAGTTTAATAAAGCTGGGATGACGTTTCTACAAACAAGGAATGTTACAGTTACTGGGATTGATACATATAAAGTAGAGTGGGAAAGGTTGTTGTCACACTTGAGATTAGTGTGGTATAGCGATGGAAACGATTGTCTTTGTCCATGGGGACGTTTTTTTGTTGGGTTTTATGGCCAGGTCATTTGGTCAGGTTATAAAAAAGCTGGACATGAGTTTCTTACAACAAGGATGTTACAAGTTACTGGGATTGATACATAAACGTAGAGTTGGGAAAGGGTTTTGCACTGTGAGAACGGTAAAGATATGGAACTGTTCTTCAGTTGGACGTGGTTATGGCAGGTTCATTGGTCAGTTTAATATATAAAAAGCTGGATGAGTTCTACAAACAAGAATGTTACAAGTTTATGGTATTGATACATAAAGTAGAGTGGGGAAAAGGGTTTGTTCACTGTGAGAATGGTTTAAAGTCTATGGAACTGTCTTTCCAGTGGACGTTTTGTTATGGCAGGTTCATTGGTCAGTTTTTTTGAATATAAAAAGCTGATGAGGTTCTACCAAACAAGAGGAATGTTACAAGTTAATGGTTATTGTACAAAAGTTAGAGTTGGGAAAAAGGGTTTGTCCTGTGAGAACGGTAAAGCTATGAACGTTGCCAGTGGACGTTGTTTATGGCAGGTTCATTGGTCAGTTTTTTAATAAAAGCTGGATGAGTTTCGCAACAAGAGTTACAAGTTACTGCGTATTGATACAAAAGTAGAGTTGGGAAAAGGGTTTTTCATGTTGTGAACGGTAAAAAGCTATGGAACTGGTTCCAGTGGACGTTGTTTTATGGCAGGTTCATTGGTCAGTTTAATAAAAAGCTGGGATTGAGTTTCTGATAGACAAAGGAATGTTACAAGTTTCAGGTTATGTATTGATACAAAAGTAGAGTGGGAAGGGCTTCTGTCACTGTGAGAACGGGTTATTTAAAGCTATGGAAAGGTCTTTTCCGTGGACGTTGATTTGTTGTTATTATGGCCAGGTTCATTGGTCAGTTTAATAAAAAGCTGGGGATGAGTTTCTACACAAAACAAGGAAATGTTACACAAGTTAAGGTATAGTATTGATACATAAAGTAGAGTTGATACCAGGGAAATTTCCCATTGCCACTTGGAGTCACGAAGGAATTTTTTCCCCCTTCAATAAATTTGTGGGGGTTTTGCCTTCCTCTGGGATCAACGCAGTTTTAGACAGGGAAATGAGGATTGCTTAGATGGGTTGGACAAGGATGGAACGTAGGTCTTTATTCAACCGCAAATACTATACTTACTAATTACTATGACTATACTCTACTGTACTATACTATACTATACTGTACGTTACTAACTATACTGTACTTATACTATAATGTACTATACTATACTATACTGTGTTTACTATACTATACTATACTGTACTATACTATAACTATGACTGTATTTACTATACTATACTGTACTACTATTACTGTACTGTACTATACTGACTATATGTACTGTACTGTACTATACTTACGTTGACTTACTTAGACATGACTGTACTGTACTACTGTACTATACTATACTGTAGCTATACTATACTATACTGTACTATAGGTACTGTACTGTACTATACTTATACTATACTATACTGTACCTATGACTATACTTGTACTATACGTCTATATGACTATACTATACTTGTACTGTACTATACTATACTGTACTATACGATATGTACTGTACTATACTATACTATACTATAATATACCTTACTATTACTGTCCACAGACTATATTTACTATACATACTATACTATACTATACTATACTGTACATACTATACTTGTACTATAATATAAATACTATTACTATACTGTACTATACTGTACTAGACTATACGTACTATACTATACTATATCTGTAATACTAATATACTTGTACTGTTTTTTTTACTATACTATACTATACTATACTGTACTGTACTGTACTATACTATACTGTACTATACTATACTGTACTATACTGTAACTACTATACATATACGGTACTATACTATTAATACTGTAACTATACTAACTATACTGTACTGATACTATTACGTACATATCCCTGTACTATATTATACTGTACTATACTATACTGTACTATTTACTATACTATACTGTACTATACTATACTGTACGTACTGCTACTATTACTATACTGTACTATACTGTACTATACTGTACTAGTTACTATATGTATTACTATACTGTACTATGACTGCTACTGACTGTACTATATATACTTACTATACTATTTACTGTACTGTACGTACTATACTATACTATACTTCTATACTTATACTGTACTATACTATACTGTACTTACTGTACTATACGTATATGTGACATACTATTACTGTACTATACTATACGTACTATACTATACTTATACTGTACTATACTATACTGTACTATACTATATACTGTACTATACTATACTATCCTATACTGTACTATACTTATACTATACTATACTATACTGTACTATACTGTACTATACTATACTGTACTGTATTATTACTGTGACTGTACTATACTATACTGTTACCTGCAATATACTGTTACTATACTGTACTATACTCTACTGTACTATGACTATACTGTACTATCGTACTGTACTGTACTATACTATACTGTACTATACTATACGTCTGTACGTACTATACTTACTACTATACTGTTACTAGTACTAATAACTGTACTATACTATACTTGTACTATACTATACAACTGTACTATATATACTATACTAAAAGGACATAGTAATTAGGAACGGGGGAGCTAGGAAATAGGATTAATCTCAAACGTTCTCTAATTTGATGCGTTTAACATTTCGCTTTCATAACGTCGATGTTCCTTGTAGGATCCAATGATTCATTGCGTGTAAATCACCTTAAGAGTTATAAGTACTACACAGAGAGTATCCCTCACCATGATGGTTTCGTGGATTTCCCCAGCTCATCGTATGAAGCCGTTTACAAAGGTAAGTCATGAATGAAAACTGACCTTCTCATTCTGGAAACCGGCCCCTGTATTCGCATTTTTTACCAGCAATGGTTACTTTACAAATATTGATGTTACAAATTCAATATGTCCTATCTGGGTAATAGGAATGTTTCTGGGGTTTAATATTGTGTTAACCTAACGGGTAAGCTTCAGATTCCCCTTCCCTGACTATATGACTATCTGTGAAGTCAAGGCATGCTCAGTAATCCCTAATGTGGGCCCTTAGGATATGGCTATCACAGGACGATAAGTATCATTCAGCCAAAAAAAATTTAGCAAATACAAATAACAAAATCAGGATGTGATTTAGTCGCGGCACCTTATATTATGGAGGCGAATATCAAGCCAAATACCCATTATCAGATGATCGTATCGCTTCATTATGGCCCCCCCATAAGAGGCAAGCAATTCCCACCATGCAATTCATTACTGTCACCATTTCCAGTTACCTGCAAACCTGCACACAGAAAGAGAAAGAAAAAGTATATAGTATTAGAGTATTTATTGGTATTAATAAGGCACTTGAATAGACCCATTCACCGCGAACCCGGAATTTTTTCAATTTTCGAAATCGAAAAAAAGTTGATACATTATCGAAAATTCGAAAACAAACAAAACGCGAATTTGCAGAACTTGAAAAATTTTGAAAATTTCGAAAACGGAACGAAACTAAACCCAGTTTTCGAAACATTCCTCTATTAACACCCCCAAATATAAATAAAATAAACCATAATATATGATGCCATTTTTATATAAAGGTGAGTATTACTGTTTACCTTCCCATCATTGAGTCTTCTGTATTCACCGCAGGTACCGGATTCCCTGGTCCACAAGTAATGGTTGGCCTTGCCCTGTAATGGGCACACTATGCCGGATTTGGTGCCAGCGAGGTTTTAAGTGATTCACATATTCCCTCTAATTAATGGAGACGTTAAGCCCTTTGCCACGTAAGTTGAATGTTGTGGAGCTGTTGGGGTATAAACGGCAGTTTGATACCGGGGAAGGGAAAGGGATTACTCACTGCGGGATTTTTTTTAAAAGGCAAGCTATTCAGCTGGCATTATTAACACCAGAGCCAAAACTAGCGCCAAATGCGATATTGCATAAAACAAGGGTCAGATGCGTGGTCTATGTGCCATAACACACGCGCATCCAACGCTACATGAGTTAAAGTCCCACTAACCCAAGAGCGAACCGGCTAGAGCAACCTTTAACTCAAATATATTTGCCCAGCGTCCTCTGGGTATGAGAATTTCCATACTGGGGGGGAAATTAGGATTATCACTAACACGCATAGAGCACTAATACCTCTTGGTATTTTACTAATGCCACAGTATCGCCCCAATGCTGCTTGGGGGCATGATATAGGGAAAACTCTTGATATTAACCCTGTACAACTACGCCCTAGACCAAGGTCTGTACACATTGTTTTATGGTTAAAGCTTCTGGATATAAAGTGATTGATGTGTATATGATGTGTATATCGGTGTGTATATGGTGTGTATATGGTGTGTATATGGTGTGTATAATGAGGTGTATATGATGTGGATATGAGGTGTTATTTTGATGTGTATATGGTGTGTATATGGTGTGTATATAATGTGTAGTGATGTGTATATGTGTGTATATTGCTGTTGTAAATGCATGTGTATATGATGTGTATATGATGGATAGGATGTGTAGATGGTTTGTGTATATGCTGTGTAATGATGTGTATATGGTGTGTAATGATGTGTATATGTGTGTATTGATGTGTAATGCTGTGTATATGCTGTGTATATGCTGTGTTATATGATGTGGTATATGATGTATATCTGCTGGTATATGATTGTGTATATGAGGTGTATATGATGTGTAATATACGTTGTATATACTGTGTTTGTAAATGCTGGGTATATGATGTGTTGTGTATATGATGTGTATAGATGTGTATATGCTGTTTGTAAATGCTGGTATTATGATGTGTATATACTGGTATATGATGTGTATATCCTGTGTATTATGATGTGTATCTGCGGGAGATATTATGTGTAGATACTGTGTATAGATGTGGTATATAACTGTGTATATGCTGGGAAGATGATGTGTATATTGCTGTGTATATGATGTGGATATTATGTTGTATTTATACTGTGTATATGAGTGTATATAAGTGTTATCTGTGTGAATATATGGATCGGTGTGATATGCCATGTATTTATGATTGTGTATATCTATGTGTGTATAGGATGTTGTATATACTGTGTACCGTTTATATACTCGAATATAGCCGACCGAGTAATACGAAGTCGACGGTACCCATTTTTGTACCTCAAAAATGAGTATAAAAAAAACCAATTGAACTCGGGTATAAGTCGGAGGGTAGAGTAGACGTAGTAGAAAGGAGTAATAGTTTACAAACATCATGAGTGGAATGCACACACTAAACCCCAAAACACCACGACCATGTCCCTGGACTCCTTACTCTCCCCCCAGCCCCAGGAAATATAAACCAACTATTCCTGTCCCTTGGACTCCTTACTCTCCCCCCAAAGACCCAGGAATTATATAATAAAACCACTTACCCTGTCCGCGACTATTACTCTCCCCCAGACCCAGGATTAATATATTATTATTAATTAAAACACTTTCCCTGCACCCATATTCTCTACACTAAGTAATTCATGTTTTTTTAACTGCGCAGGCTTTAATTTTTCATAGTTGCAGGGAGGAGTATGGACCCCAGAAATTCACTTGCGATGGAGGAATCGGTGCAGCATCCAGGTGGTCGCATCCACTGAGTTCAACTACTCGCGTCGGGGTAGCATTTTCCCGGTGCCGAGTAGTGACGTCAGTGATTGCGACATCAGTTGGGGACGCGGAACAGCCGGATTCTCCATTCAGTAAGTGACTGACGAGTATAAAGTCGAGGTCAGTTTTTAGGCTGTTTCACAGCCTGAAAAACCTCACTTACTTTACTCGAGTATATACGGTATATGTATATGATGTGTATATGCTGTGTATATGTTTTGGGTCTATGATATGATCTTGTGACGCACAACTATTTATAATACATGATCAAGTGAGCTTTATGAGATTCAGTTTTTGTATCATGCCTGAAGAAGAAGCTTACAGTATCTGCCTTCGATTTTTCATCAATTTTAGCTACGCTCTGCAAACGATACCCTCCTCTCATCCACCCGGTCACCTATTCCCATGCCGCATTCAGGACTTTTATTTCGTGATGACCTCTTGCACTGGAAACTCCATGCCTCCGTTATGTCCATCACTCACCGTCCCTAATACCTTCAAACGTAACCTTAAAACCTCTTTTTTAAGGTTACCATTCTTTTTAAAAAAGGCACCATATAAACCTGGACTAAAACATACCAATTCTTTAATTTACCCATCTTGGACCCCGCATTACACTCCACTGCCATTCACAGCCTAACCGATTCCTGTCTCACCCCATATCCTCTAGACTGTAAGCTCTTTGGGCAGGGTCCTCTTTCCTATTGTATCACAGGAGTTAGTGCTGTAAGAAACGACACACTCTGTTTACTTTATAATGTAATTACCTATGTATGTAATATGTGGACTTTGTATAACAGGATATCCTGCTATGTAATTTTATGACCTATGTAATGTTGTAAGCGCCACGGAAGATGTTGCGATATATATAAATCCATTAATAATAATAATATTAATAATAAATAATAATAATTCATAATGATAAAGTTTCATACCAAGATGTCTTAACTTCACCAAGTGGCTAACATGGTAAATGTATATACTATTTAGGATTATATCATACGGGTTACCCCTTTAGAGTCTCTTGGGAAAAAATTATCCCAATCAGAAATAAATACAACCTGTCATGTTAGTAAGTACCAGGTAAAGAAAATTAATATAAGTAAAACAGAAAAGTGAAAGTTTCTTACAGCAATACCGTGATGCAATAGAGAAGAGGACCCATGCCCAAAGAGCTTACCAGTCTAGAGGATATGGGGGTGAGTGAGATATAAGGTGCGGAAATTCGGTTAGGTTGGTAGACTTGTAAAATAGATGGCAGTTGGAGTGTGAAAGGCAAAGGCAGGTGGGATCATATAGTGGGTAGTATTAGTAGTAAGAGGGGTAATGTCTAGACCAGGTTATATGGCGCCTCTAAAGAGGGGTTTTAAGGTTACGTTTGAAGTATTAAAGGGACGGGTGAGTGACGGACAAGTGGAGGGAGAGGGAGTTCCAGAGCAGCAGGTGGCCAGCACGAAGTTACGAGTAGTCCTGAATGCGGGCATGGGAAGTGGTGACAGAGGGTGCGTACCTGTTTTTTTATAGTGGTGACGCTCGTTAGGGGCCAAGTAAAGGGATTAACCACTGAAGGAGGGCTTTAGAACATTGCAGTGGTAGGGGTAGAGAAGATGGAGGTTGGTTGGTGAGAAAGGAATAGAAAGTAACTGGGGGGGACGGGGGATGATTCAGAATAAAAGAGAAAAAAAAGAATGGGGGGGAATAGAGGGGGGAAGGCAAGGGAGAATAGAAAAAGCAAAGGTAATAAAAATTGAGAAGCTATAGAAGGAAGGGCGAAAAAAGATGGATCAATAAGTTAACGGGGGGATGGAAGGAAGAAATAAGGATAGAGGGAAAATGAAAAAAGTAAATAATAAAAAAGAAGGGGGGAAGAAAAAAGATAAAAAGAAATAAAAAAATAGGAGGAGGAGGGGGGGGAGATGAAGGGGAAAGGGGGGGGCGAGAAATAGAAGGAAAGAAGAGGAAGGGGGGGAGAAGAGGTATAGCTGGGGGAAATAGTGAGGAAAATAAATAGAGAGAAAGAGGGGAAGGATAGTAGGGGGAATAAGGGAGGGGAAGATGATGAGAGGGAAGAAAATAAGAAAGCGGGAAAGGAATGAAAGAAGGGGGAAAAGGAATGGGGGGGAAAATAGAGAGCGAGAGGGAGGAAAAACAAAGGATCAGACAGGGGGGGAATAGAGAAAAAGATATTAAAACAGTATGCAGAGAAGGATGAGCAAATGCGGAGGGGTCGGGAAAGTAAAAAGAAAGAGGGAAGGGGGAGGAAGAAAATAAAAGGGGAAAAGGAAGGAGTAATAGAACGGAATTGGGGGAGTGAGGGGGAAAGGTAAAGAAAGGAGAGGAGGGAGGGGGAAATAAATGGGTAAAAGGGGAGATGAAAAGAAAGGGGGGGAAGGGAAGTAATAGGAACGGGGAAAAGTGGGAAAGAGGGGAAAAGGAAAAAAGGGGGGAGGCGAGTTTTAGATTGGGCAGAGCATGATAGGGGTTGGAAGAGCTCTGTAGGGAAGAGGTCAGGGCTGCCACAGGAAAAACACTTCGGATGTTTCGATTTTCTCTGTGAAAATATGAGGCTATTTCATCAGCCGATTAGAACAGGGCGGTGGCGCGGGGAGGGTGGCGAAAAGAGCAGGGAGTGATACTGTTGAATATTGAAGCTGTTTGGGGGTTATGGGATTGGGAGGATCTGAGTGAAGAGATATAAGTTCTGTTTTGGCTGAGGATTTTAGGATAATATTTAAAGCGCCTCGGTCGAAATTTAATAATAAAGGCACTAAATTCCAGGAAAGTCTATATTTTGTTACTCTTGCGCCCAGCGGCGCTCGGTATACGAGGGATGGTTGCCTTTCAACTTTTTAATATGGTCCGTAAGCCCGGTTGTGGGTTATTGTGACCAAAGGCGAGGCGGGAGGATAAGGGAAGCAACCAAGCGTAAGGGCATTGGAAACCGTGTTATGGTAGTGGATGAGTAGCAGGTTCCGAAACTCGAAACAAATCCGGTGTCCGACTCAACGATCCGCGGAATTTTCGAAAAAAATTCGAAAATTGAAAATCCCATTATTTAAACGAAAAAAAATCCCGAAAATGCGTGAAAATCACGTAGTTTTCGAAAATTCGGGAAGCGCCGAAAAATCCGCGATATCCGCCATCGCGAACCGAGTGGGTCACCTGCCGCGGATCGAACCCGAATCCGCGGCAGATTTAACCTGTTCGAGAATGGCAGGATATCGCGAACTGGGCCATCACTAGTAGTGGACAGCTGCCAAGGTTAAGGGTCAGAGAGAAGGGAATAAGAGTAAGTTGTTGAGAGGACAAGAGGCGAATGGGGGTCGAAGATTACCACAGGTCCTCGGCATCTAAACATTTGATTTTGAGGGTCCCCCCCCCCCCCCCCCGGTCGGGACAGATGGAAGAGGAAAGGGAGAGTGGAGAAGGTTAGATACAGAGCAGATCAGGTGTTGCCCATTAACAATGGGTTGGGCAAGAGGCCCATGTGTGTAAGGCCAAAGGGAGGAGGTAAAGAGAGAGAAGTTTATGGTCGGAGAGTGTTGTTAGTCGATGGGGATGATTGAAATCCCCAAGATAATTGAGGGATTGTCTAGTGGGATTTAGAAAGGGGGACAACCCAAGAGAGAAGTGTAGAAGGGGTCAAAGAAAGTGGTGGTCGGCGGTGGTGGAGTTAAATAAATAACCACAATTTGTAGGGGTGGGAGAGTAAACACGGATCGTGAAAGATAGACGGGAGAGGGCTGGTAAGGTGTTGTGATGGAGTATGAAAGTGCGCGCTCAGAGAGAAGAATACCAACTTTTATCCCCCCACATGTATTTTATCGGGCCCTAGTGGTGTGGACTGAAGTGAAGGTCACCATCGAGAGCGAGTCAGGTGAGACAGTCGAGGGTGACAGCAGTGTTCAGTAAAGACACAAAAGTGAAAGCTGGTTAGAGATAATAATAGGTCGTGTAAGTGTTCAAGTATTACAACACAGACTGTGCGTTGCCACAAGGCCCCAGATATAGAGCAGGGGAAGGGAAAGGAGGGTACATAGTGAATTCTTGTTGGGTTGTGTGTTAGGGTACACAGTGGTGAAGGAGCGGTTATGGGCAGGTAGAATTAGGTGGGGATGGGTGATTCCAGATAGGTGCGGTATGGGGAGTGGGATTTGGCACCCCACCTCTGTCCCAAATCCAGGGCTCCCCCTGCTGTACCAAATCAGGGCCCCCCTCTTGTACCAAATCAGGGCCCCCCCTCTGTCCAAAATCCAGGGCCCCCCTTCTTGTCCCAAAATCCAGGGCCCCCTCGGTCAAAAATCCAGAGGCCACCCTCATATGTCTGAATCCAGTCCCCCCCCCCTGTCCCAATCCAGGGCCTCTGTCCAAGGCACCTACCTGCAGTCTGTTTAATTGCTGTTCTCCCTCTTGTGTGTTTTTGGTTTCCCCTAGTGGCGAGTCATAGGACTGCACGGACACTCTCCTCTAGTGGTGACGTTCAATAGGAAAGAAGAAGACTTTCCCTCGGGGTGAGTCAATAGGAACTGCCAGAGACTCTCCCTTATAGGGGTGAGTCAATAGGAACTGCAGTGCACACACAAGTTTTATTATATAGGATATTTATTATATGATTATTATTATTATTATTATTATTAATTATTATTATTATTATTATTATTATTATTATTTATTGTGGATTTATTAGCCGCCAATATCTCTGTAGCGTTTACCATGTACCATGTATACATTCACAATCAGACTGCCCAAAGAGCTTACAATCTAAGCACATTAATTTGACACATTACAACACATCAGGTATGTTTGTTGTGGGAGGTAAAACGGAGCAAGCACGGGAGGAACAATACAACTTTCATGCATTGTTTTTCTGCAAAGGCCTATGGAACATAGCCAGAGAACTTGTCCATTTCTCTGACCTTCAGTTGACTACGCAGAATCCAGATCTTTTCACTGTAGATCACTGTCAGAGACTCAGCCCACATGAACAAGGTCTTCCTCACAATGTGTGTCACAGTATTAGGATTTTAAGATTCGACTGCATTTCCAAAAGTGTTATGAAGTACAAGGTACTTTAGGTAAAAACCCTTTTGAAAAATTAGCTCGTACATGCGCTAACCCTCAACAAGTGTTCAAACCCTCGATTCTTCGTATTTCAGGTTTTCCCAGATCGTAACTGAAACATGGAATGAACAGTTTCAAGCCATCTCTAATCAGAATACTGCAAGGCAAATCGCTTTTCATTGTTTGATTAGAATTCGCCTTCCAAGTTTCAAGAAAGCCAAGCAAACCATTAATAGCCACTGTAAACCAAGAAATCAAAGCCCCCAAACCAGATTTCTATTTCACCAGGTTCAACATGGAAGGGATTTATTAAAACCAAGGGAATGGGGACCAACAAAAACCAAAAACTAAAACTGTTATGAAATTTCTGTAGTGGAGGTGGAGATACAGGGTAAACGTTGAAATGAAGACCATCGGATCTGTCAGTTATTTGGATCAATCCAAGTCTCCCTGCACGGCATTAAAAGGCCAACCATAATCGGACAAACAATTGCTAGGTAAGTTATCAATAAACAATGTTAGGATTACATCGAATGAAAGAAGGATACAGAGTCCTGTTTCTATGTGATCTGAAGCAAGAGATATATCCACATTAAATCATTCTAAATCTTAGCAAGTCTGCAGTTACTTTCACCTCTATCGTCCCCTTTAGTACAGGATGAACAAAGTAGATTACTGATTCCCCTAGCTCTCTCCCTGGATGAAGTACACTGAGCATTGTCAGAACCAGTGACGGGGTGGGGGGGAGAGTTGGAAGTTGAATTCACATAGCGGTGTTCGGTAGACCAGTGGTAATGTAATTAATTCACTGAGAATATTTTAGGACTGAGATGAATCGAGTACTTGTGCCTAGACTAGATCTAGGCATCAGAAAAAAGAACAATACAAGGTTAAGAACTGTGTTTACCCAGGCTTTGTGCCTAACTCATGAGTCCATCATGTACTCAATGGCCTAGGGGCTGCTGGGTGGTTGTGTTTATCTACCGTATTAGTGGTAGTTTTAGGGAGTAGAGCTAGGCAACATAGGGGACAAACCGTTGGGTTAGCTAGGCAACCATGTATAGTTCTTTAAGTGGTCCCCCGCTTGCATGGTGGATAGGGTTTTTAAAGGATGTTAAAACAGATGATACTTGTAAAAATAAAGGGAATAAAAAAGTTATCTGGTAGGCTAAATTACCCCCAAATCTCCAAAAACTTACAATAGTTAGAAAGCTAAGATGTAGGCAGGGAGTTTCTAGGCCTTTGGCCACCATGAAACAAACTTAAAAGCCACCATTTAAATTTTCTTTGCAGTGGCTTCTTAGCGTGATGTTGAGAATAGTGTTGCTTGTGGAGGTGGATGTTGTGGGCGACATAACATTAGGCTGGTGAATAGGAGAGCTGACAAACATAGCTGGTAACAGGAGGGCTCTGACTACACTAGTGGTGAATAGGAGGGGCCTGAATAACACATAGTCTTTCGTGAAAGGAGGGCCTGACTAACAACTAGCTGCGTGATGAATAGGGGGAGGGCTGACTAACACTAGCTGTGTGAAAATAGGAGGGCGACTAACATTAGCTGGTAATGGAGGACTGACTTAACACAGCTGGTGAAAAGGGGGCTGACTAACCTTAGCTGGGAATAGGAGGGCTGGAATAACCACTAGCTGGTGACACGGAGGGGCTGACTTACCACTAGTGGTGAAATAGGAGGGCGTGAATTAAACACTGGCTGTTTTGGAAAGAACATCAGATATCGGAATGAGGGGGGTCCTGGGGCCACATTCTTCTAGCTCGCAGGTTTTTGGTGTTGATTTTGTTTCCGGTCGGTTTTACGTTCGACGGTCATTGCGTCAGATGTGTTCTTTACAAGGGTAACTTACTATGTAATGAGCTTGTTCCGATATCCCTTTCCCTCTACCTATCAGAAGGGTGCTGGTTTCCTCCAAGCTCTTTTACAAGCTAGACATGCATCAAAGGGGACAGCTAGAGGGAATAGCAATTCAGTCATTGGCTATGAATGTCAAGTTTCACGTCCAGACTGACAGCAGCTTACCGAAGAACAGGAAGAAGAACAAGAAAGGTAACTAGAGGATCGTGGCCAGTATTTCAGGTAGTCTTACACTTCAGATTTAAGCTATTGGGTTAGTGTAGGGGGTTGGCGCTGATTTATTTTTGTTAATTTTAATCATATAACAATTTTCTTTTGAGGGTGAATGTTCCTTTTAAGTTCACACAAAGTTGTCATTTGTTTGAACCAAGTTTTTGATATAACTAATAAAATTCTATACCAAAAACAATTTTGCACTGTAACAGCGGGATTCATTACAAACCGGAGATACTTACACGGCCTTGTTGATGTATGTAGAACTGATCCTGGACCACTAAACAACTGGAGACTTTATCTGGAACAAAGGCTTCTCAGTCTCATTCCATCACAGTTGGTGCTAGCAGAAGATATCAGTGCAGTATGGGGAAATTGGCAAAAGACGTACGACTAAACAATGAACGAGGGTTCTTCCAAACTGTATCTTCAGTACATCATTTCTTGTCTAAGGAAGTACATGATCCATATATCTCATTTAATGAGACAATATCTGCTACAATGTATGCTAAAAATGCAACTTATAGATCATAGCATAATTGCATCAACACATACATGTAAAACTCATACAACTGCATACATGACCTCATATAATCTGAACATACATAAATGTAAATGACAATATCATATAATCTGAATACAATGAAACTAAATATGCATACCAGTTGATATCATATAATCTGCATATTACAATTATGATAATAGCATTCATGTATTGACATCATGCATATAATGTTGACATTCATTACTGACAATGGTCAATATATAACCTACATACATGTATCGACATCACTCTAATACACAATGTATTAAATCATATAATTGCTACAATGTCAGCATCATATATCGCATACAATGTCCATGACATCATATAACTCATAACAATTTCTAGTAATCATCATTAATCTGCATCCACAATTTGATAATATCAGATTCAATGTGCATCAATATAATCGGCATTTACAAGTATACATACAGATAACTCAATCATGACAAATGTATAAATCATATAATCCATCAATGTATTACATTATCATAAATCTGCACACAATGTAATGTCATATATCATCATATTTACATTCATGTAATACCAAATCATGACTAATTCTGCAAACATTATACAAGATATCGTGGCAAGTGCACATAATACTAAATGGTATACATTCATATAATCTATTTCAAGTATTCAATATTCTTATAATCTGCTAGCCCAATGTATTACATTATCATATAATCCACATCAGGTATACATTAGCATTGTATTACGGATCATATGACATATATCTATCATGGTTTATCAATAATCTGCTACAATGTATAATTATCAGATAAATCTGCATAAAGTACTGGCATCCTATAATCGCATAAACGATACAATAATCGCCATAAAGTCTGCAACAATTATGCAACATCGCATTATGAATCAAGTGCACTATATTCTTTACAATGATAGAATCATATAATCTGGCATACAATGTACATCATCTATGCATACAAGTACGGACATCATATAATCTGCATTTACAATGTACGACATCAATTAATCTGCAGATTACAATGTATGAACATCAGTATAATCAGCATCAATGTATGACATCATATAATCAGCATTCAATGTATGACATCATTATAATCAGCAATGTATGACATCATATAATCAGCGTTCCAATGTATGATCACATAATCAGCACTAATATATGACCATATAATCAACACATGTATGACATCATATATCAACACAATGTATTACATTATCATATAATCTGCACACAATGTATGCCATATATAATCAGCACTCATATATGACATCAATCATAATCACACACAAGTGTAGTGTAATTATCAGTTAATCTGCCACACAAATGTATGAACATTATCATTTAATCGCACACAATGTATACATCTCATAATAAAGCGGCACACCAATTATCACATTATCTATATATAATCGGCATGGAGGATGTATGACAACAGATAATCATCATACAAGTATTAATTATCATATAGTCGCAGAACTGTATTAACATGTATCAATATATCGGCATTACAATGTATGACATTATATAACTCATCATGCAATATTATATTATACATAATCTGCCATTACAAGGTATTACATTATCATATAATCAGCATATAATGTATTACATTTATCATTATCTATTCTGGCATTACAAATGTATTACAGTATCATATATATCAGCATACAATGATTACATTATCATATAATCGACATACAAGTGATATGACTTATATAACATCCATGCAATTGTATTACTTATCACTATAACTGCAACAATGTATACATATCATATAATCAGCAAGATAATGTATTACATTAGATTATAATCTTCATTACATGTATGAACATCATATAATCTGCATTAAATGTACGGCATCATATATCTGCATACCAATGTACGACACACTATAGATCTGCATTACATGTCAACATCAATAATAATCTGCTTACAATGTACGACATCATATAACTTCATGAACTAATTACAATGTTACGGACATTCAATATAATCTGCCTACAATGTAGACAATAATATGCATCAATGCTCGCTTATCATACCAATGTATGACATCAATATAATCAGCATTTCAATGTTTATGACCATCATATAATCAGCATTCAATGTTGACATCATATAATCAGCCAATGTATGACATAAGATAATCAGCATTCAATGTATTGACTCAATAACAGCACTCAATAATGGACACCCATATGAATCAAACAACATGTATGGCATCATATAATCAACACAATGTATACATATGCATATAATATGCACACAAGTGGTAGACATATTATAATCGCACTTCAATAGTATGACGTCATATAATCAACACAATGGATGACCATTACTCATGTATACTGCCACCACAATGTATAAACATTATCATAAATACAGCACACAAGTATTACATTCTCATATAATCGGTCGACACCATGATACCATACAAAAGGCGATTTACTATATTTGATCAACATAAAGTATCAACGAAAGAATTAATGTAACAATTATCATATAGGTCTGCATACAATGGTATTACATTATATATAATCAGCATACAATTGTATAAATTATCATATAAATCGGCATACAATGTATGCATCATATATCATCATGCAATGTATTACAGTATCAATAATCTGCATAACAATGATTCCATATCATATAATCAGCAGATAATGTGATTACGTATTATAATTAATCTCATTACAATTGTATGACATCAATATCTGCATACAATGTACGACATTTAATCGGCATACTACCGTACGGACATCATAAATCTGCTTCAATGTGCACACTATATTACACTCATGTAATCTATCGCATACAGGACGTGTACATCATATATCCTGATACAATGTACGACATCATTATATCTGAACAATACGACACAAATTGCATCATGTCGACATTTATATAATCTGCATACACAGTATGGACATCATATAATCAGCATTCAATGTATGGACATCAATAATCAGCATTCAATGTATGACAATCTATATATAATCGGCCATGTATGACATCATATAATCACATTGATGTTTAAACATCACATAATCAGCACTTTTTTCCAAATATATGGACATATATAATCACACAATTGTCTGACATCATATAATCAAACACAATGTAATACATTGATCAGATAATCTGCACACAATGTATGACATCATCATTTAATCAGCACTCAAATATATTGACAATCATATAATCAAAACAATGTATATTACATTATCCTTTAATCTGCACACAATGTTAAAGCCTATCATTTCATCAGCACACACTAGTATACATTTGTCTTAACGGCATAAATGTATTACATATCAATATGGCATACAGTATTGCGAATCATTACCAATGAATACAACATATAATCATCATACAATTATTACATATCTATTATAATCTGCATTACCAATGTATTACATATTCATATAATCAGCATGACAATGTATTAACATTAATAAATAATCAGCAACAATGTATAGTGATCATCTAGGCAAAGTATGGTATATCATCATGCAAGTATACTATCATATAATCTGCACCCAATGATATTAATTATTATATAACTGCATACAATGTATACATAATGTATTAATCGCATACAATGTATTACATTATCATATAATCTGCATACAATGTATGACATATATAATTAACACAATTATACATTATCATATAATCAGGCATCGATAATTATTACATTATCATATAATCGGCATACAATGAAAGGTTCGTCACACGTGTACAAACAGCCGGTTCGCTGATAATCCAGACATTGTCGGGCACTTTGTTGGCCGAAGCGCAGTTAGTTCGGGGATCATTACCTGACCCGCTTGGCTTGAGATGTCGAACGAAAACAGATGTCGTACAACGTGGCGGTCTGGGTTTGGCACCCCGCGATACACATGTGTACGAAACTTAGTAGTAATAGATGCCTTTATTAAAGGATAACTGTATGTGTTGTACCATGGTGGCCAAGGGCCTAACCAATAGGAAAGCATGGTGGCCAGAGAGGTTTTCCATTGGATAGATCACCAGATTGGGGGCAACTTAAAAAAATCCTTTCCTTTATCTTCCAACCCCCAAAATGAAACCTGTAATACTTACCCACAGCCTATCAGTGCTTTGTACATAGTTAGTTACCCAAAGTTCCCCCCCCCCTTTTTTTAAACTACCTGAGACTTGTGTGAGCTTTAGTACAATCAAATGAGGAAAATCCAGTTTATTACATGTATTCTTATTTACTTTCTGGCAAAGGTGGTATCTGCTCCTCCCTCTGCTCAACTTTTGAGCTTTTAACAAAGTGATGGAGTGTGTGCAGAGGTAGGGCAGCATGGCAAACACAGGCAGTCAATTACATTGGTTGTTGATGTCAGCAGTGACAGCTTGATGACAGCATGGAGGGAGGGGGCCAGTTTGACTTGCATGCAGAATGGGGACAATAAGTATATTTTAATAAAAGGGACTTGGGAATTAAAAGGGATCAGAGGTCACGCAGAGTTGTCCAATAACACTATCTGTTCCATTTATCCAGGTACGGTTCTGCCGGGTTAGTAGTGATAGGAATGTGAAAACACAGGTCTTTACAAGTACTCACCTCCGTTACTCCCCAATGAAATAAAACTGGTTTTAAATAAAGATTTGGTCTCTCTCCTCTAAATTCACTTTAATTTAAACTGAATGATTTTTTCTATATAAATGTAAGGCCAGTTTCTCTTGAAAAATCACAGTTCTGGTTGTTGGGCCAGTAAATGGAGAAACTAGGCTGTTTAATGGGAAAATAATTCTATAAGTCACATCATGAACTGCCACAATAAAGATGGAAAGTACAAAAACTGCCCCATAAAAGAGGCGGCAAAAAAAACTCGCCACAATAAAGATGGATGCTACAAACGCCACAATAAAAGATGAGAGGCTACAAAACTGCCCACAATAAAGAGGGAGCGCTACTATACAAACTGCCCACCAATAAAGATGGAGGCTTACAAACTGCACCACAATAGGATAAAAGGCTACATGAAAAACCATAGTGGTGAGGGTTCTCTTCAAGGTAATGGATTATAATGGGACATTCCATTTCCAAGGAAATTATTAGTGCCCCAGGCAGTGTGAGAGACACTAGGTGAGATGCAAATATTTTCAATTGCCACTATCTGCACTCGTCCTGATGTATAACCATTTGCGATTGGGTCAGGAATATGCAGGTAATTATTCTCATTAGTACAGAATATTGCATCTCTTGCTCGGAACCTATTCAGGTAAGGCTAAGTAGTGTAAAATAGTTACTACAGGTAGCGTGGGTCGTTTAAACTACTTTTAACATTAAAGTGGTAACTATGATCAGCTGCTTATTGCATTAACTCTCTCACTCCTTTCAAATAGCCTAAGATGATTTATCTAGCGTCATTACTATAGCTTGTAAAGTTATAATTGGAACAGGATAATGCAATCTTATCATTGTTAAATATAGTGAACTTAAATGATATAAAAACATGGTAATTCGGAATGCAGACAAGGAAGGGTAGTGTGTGTATTGGCTAAGGAATTATATTCACAACGCAATACAGTAAAACCTTACAATTGATAAGGTGTATTACTATTTATAACATCTGGGACCCCTCCCTGGGTTCCAGGAATCACATTGTCAATTTTTTTCTTTTGGGGGTCTTCCCACAGGGATTCTAGGACAAAGGGATGGAAAACTTCCTAATCAACCCCAAATCCTGATTACCCCAATATTCCACCACCTCCCTAAAGTCATAAATCAATGAATAATCCGGAGGGAAGGCAGACAAATTATGGCTGTATTAAATTCTTTTAACCAAGGACCCCACCACTATTGGGTGGACACAGCATGCAAAAACTATAGTGAATATTTTTAGACTCCTACTGTCAATATATTATATATAGTATATATATATATATTATATATATAAATATAATTAAAATATAGTACCGCCAAACTCCTCTTGCCAACCTCCTCATATAGCGATTCGCCCAGGTGCACAATGGAAACAACGTAGTATATAACCATCAGAACCCAGGGCACTCACGACATTCAAAAGATTACTCAAAATCGGAACTGCGATCGACGCAGTTCAGCCACTAATCGGCCGTCCTACAGGATCGTAAAGTTCCATGATTACTCACCACCATCTTCTAAGATTAAAAGGGCCACTCCCAAATTTCCTTAACCCTATCCGTGCATAATCACCTGCATGTGAAAAACTATCAAGCTTATGGTAACACAAACAAAAAATAAACCAACGTAGAATGAGAGCTACTAAAAATCACCATCTTAAAAGCATTTAAAAGCAAATAAAAAGTACAAGCAATTACAATAAACTCGTTACAAATACTGAGGTGTATAACTAACCCAGACACAAACGACAAGCAGATCCCTTCATCTAAAAACAAGACCTTTAACTTATATCAATACCAAAGGCTTCCCCATCATAATGACCCTTAAAAGTACTGTTATATTAAAATCACAACTAAAAAGGGAAGTGAAACTCACAGAGTGTTTCTAAAACCACCAAAATCATCAAAGGATGTGTAGCCGGCATATATATAAAGGATATATATGACTGTATGATGGAAACCGTCCCGTCACAGGACTTATTACATAAAACGGGATAGAGACAACATTCTCATTGAGCCTTGGGGGCCAACGTTTGCAGAGTCTAAGCCATGTGCCTCCAATGAAGAGGCGTTTTTCTCTGGAGATTACCTTGTAGTGGTGGGTACCTATGATCTATAGCCAACGCGGATTTTCATTTTTGGGTCACCCCATATGGTTGAGCACTTGAAATGGTGGGCCACAGATGTCACCCGGATGTTTGAGGTAATCTTTGAAGTCCCGAGTTCCCTGGGAGTGCCCTGGGTGTTGCTGAGTTTATATATATATAGATATATATATATATATATCTTAGAGATGGGGTCTTTTTCCAGAGGTCAGGACCGCAATGGGTGGGCCCTATCGCGGCCCACCTCATGCCAATGCCTCTTTATGGGATGGTGGATATCTTACCCGAGCAATTATGGAGAGGAGGAAACCCCTGGGAAATAGGTAGTATGTTATGGTCGCTTTTATTGATGCTTATGGTTGGTCTGGAAGCCAGGATGAAATAATAGCTTATAAATTATCTAAATGAGAGGAATATCCACCTTACTATGCGATTGATTCAGTGAAATACGTTTCTGGATTTGGAATTGAATGTAACAAAAACTCTTGGAAGGGTTGGAATTCACTTGTCGCGTATAGGAACAATCATTTCTGGCAATACAGTATTGAAGGCTCACATTTCAGTTGTTCACCAAAAATGTCATCTGGGAGATCCCTTCCAGCCAATTTGTACAACTAAGTGTTATATGCATACCACGAGGGAGTTTCAAACATCCCATGCCACCATTTGGGGAAAGGACCTGAGTGGAAAAGAGGAATTCTCAAGAAATGGAAAGAAATGCACAGTACAGAAATAATACGATGTCTAGAGGAAGACCTCGTCTTCCAGGAAAATAATTAAAAACAAAAAAAAAAAAACAAAGGGAAATATACTGTTCAACACGTATAGGCATATTTTTAGGGAGTTTGTGACATTGTAAGAAAACATTTACCAATGTCTATGCACAGATAAGGTTCTAAATAAAAGCTCAATCTTTAACTATCAGGGTTATTCAATAAAAGTTCTTACTCGTTAAACAATGTGCTAATTTTTGCCCCAACCAATACAGATTTGCTTTCAAATGTTTACAATAAGATCTGATTGGTGTGGCAAAATTTGCACCATTTTTTTTTTTTTAAACGTATAAAGAACTTTTATTGAATCTCTTGCATGTGTGTTATAGGGCTGACATAGGCAATATAGTAGGAACCAACTTGACTATAAAGTATAGTAACTTACAACTGTGGTGTAGGCCATAATGTTGGGTTGTGTAAATCAATTAGTGAACCTTTCCTCTATCTATACAACTATAAAAACCTTGCCCTAATTACTATTAACTGTGAACTGTAATACAAAAAATGGAATGTTGTTTCAATTGTCATTTCCAATTTCAGAAAGCTCTAGGAAAGGGATCCGAAGATTGTAAGCCATTTGAAAGGTATTTAACCCCCTGCGGGGGGAGGTGCGGTGATACCTTTATCTCCTAAGAAAAGTGTCTTTGATATTTGTCAAAATCGCTTCCATTAGGGATGAATGGGATGATTCAAGGGATCAGAGCTAAACTAAGTAATACAAAATAAATAAAACATTAGGTTCACTAATAAATTGCGTAATATCTACCTACTTACTAAAGGGATTATTACCATCTCGAGCACGTTAGTAAGGTAGTACTCGTGTTTCTGTTCGGCTTGGTTCTTAATTAACATATGATGATACTGTATGTGTGTAATGCTTTAAGTATTGAATACCAGACAGGACATTGTCAATCGGCATTGCCCGAAACGCGGCCAGAGTTGGATTGATTAGAGTGTGGATGCCATTTTGTCTGTTTTTTTTACTTGGCCCATTAAGAGATATAGGGGGGAGAGTCCAATTAGCACTTTTTCGTCTAAAAACCCACGTTAACACTGAAAAAAATTTTCGGGTTAACTGGGTGTTTTTTAGACGGGAATTAGAGCACATGCGCCGTTTTTTGCAAAATGTTTTGGGAAACAGCGCTTGTTGCCTAACGATGCCAAAACCTCTGCAGTTAAGATTGCGCTACCTCGTAGAGTAGGAAACTTAAAGGGCAAAGGTTTAGAAGCGTAAGGTCGCGTCCTATACCTAGCCCGATCCGCGACTTGCATAAGTACTGACGGTAATCTAGTAATCTAAGGGTAAGAGTAAAGCGAGAGCTGCCTTATTGGATCGCCTGTTGTTTTTGAGGAAGTTGGGCCATTGTATTGGATTGTAAACTACCAGGGGAGCCAGATTCCTTCAGGTGTTGAGAGCCAAGGGGACCCTCATCTTCTTATTGTTTCTAAGGCAGATATTGGATTACTCCAAGAAAACCCCCACATCGTAGAAGCAGGGATAGGGGCCGCCTATCATAGTATGCTGGGGGGCTCAGAATTTCTAGTTACGCCACTCAAAGACGCAAGCTAGTGAATCATGGAGGGATTTTTATACAGGAGTAGTTAAAGTAGCGTGTCTTTTTAATTAAAAAGACGTTTAAATTAACGCATCAGGTTTTTCCATTGGGTGCCCAAGCACAGTTTCCAACCGAAACTGGGGCAAGCAAAACACCGTCTCGGTAACCTGCGGGCCTGTCTGGATGTGGGCGATACAACCCGTTTTTACACCTTGGGTTTAGGTGGCCTCAGCCTTAAATTTCACCAATAACTCAGGTAGTAGCAAACTTGTCCTAGGTGTCCCACAGTCACTGCCAAATTCTGCACGCCCAATAATATAAGAAATCGTGATGAAATAGGAAGTAACAGAATTGGTGCTTTTAAAGGGCAAGTACCTCCCCACAAATCTAAAATGAACCCCGCTGTATAGTGTAATATAGATCTTACCTTACATCTCCGATTCCAAATGAGTTCCTCTGCGTGTCTCTGCGCTGGAGGAAGCTGATTACCCCTCCCTCCCTCCAGATCGTTGCCACTAGGATTTAAAGTCGTTGTGCTATAAACCCTTCTTCTTCTAGGCTTGTCTCCCTCCAGCCCATGTACCGTTGTAAAAAAACTTTTTTTACGAGGTCTTCGTTACCTGCGGATTCCCTTTGGCCGCGCGCCAATCACAGACGCGGGCGCCGGTCGGCCACTAATGTTACTTCTTCACGGGCAGGGCAGCAGGAACGAGAAGGGAGGTAGTATAGTAAGATCTCTGCTGTTTTTTTTTTTTTTTACAAGCGACAATACGGTGTGTTGAGGAGGGGGAGGACCACTACACTAGGAAAGGGGGGGGGGACGTGTATTTTATGGGTGGGACATACCCTTTGAAAATAATAAGACAAAATGACTGAAGGGACAAGCGTCTCACAGCTGTGTTTGGTCAATAACAATAATTACTGTCAGTAATTTGTGAGTTCAGGTGAGTTGGGAGGGGGGGACACTCACACTACGGAAAGGAGTGTATTTTAGGGGTGAAGAACCTACCTTTAATAAATAAGGACAAAGACTGACGGAAAAAGTCTCACGTGTTGGGTCCATAAACGACAAGTTAATTTGTCAGGTAAACTATGTTGATTTCAGGTGAGTTTTCCACATCTTGGACCCTTTATTCTGACCACAGGGTAAATGATAGAATGAATAGAATTTAGATATTAGATATGGAAAGGGGAAGTGGTTTTCAAACCAATGATCCAGTAAAAACTGTTACTGATTTATGGAACATTCAGGGGCAAGTTGGAAAATGAGTTTTTCCTGCACAGCTACAAACTGGATATATAACGTGGAAAACCAAAAAAGACAAAACAGTGGGGACAACATGAAAGTCTTGAAAAACCACAGTACGTCCCCCTAAATCGATCATGGTCTTCCAAATGTAATCATCCAATGAAGTGAACCAAACTTTAGGCAACAAGCATCTTGTGCAGTGCAGTCTCACCAGTGCACCTATTAAAGGGGATAGATTGTGTGGTGTGTGGGGGGGGGTAGGCTCAGTGCACCTTATTATGTACGCTGGAGGAAAAGGCGGTTTGCGTGAGGATGATGATTACTGTGTATAAATATATGAACGGGCCATACACTAAACTATCTGGGGCATTGTTCACAAATAGAACATGTCAGAGGACACATGGAGAATCCCTTAAGACTGAAGATAAATAGGTTTAGGCTTTTCAAGTTGGGAAAGGGTTTTTCACAATGTGAGGAAACGGTAAAGTCTAGGAACGGTCTTCCACGTGGAACGTGTGTTATCTGGTTCAGGTTCATTGGTCAGTTTAATTAACAAAGCTGGGAAATGAGTTTCTGCAAACAAGGAATGTTACACGTTACTGGTATGTGATACATCATCAAGTAGCTGGGAACAGGGTTTGTCACTGCTGAGAACGGTGTAGTAGTAAAGTATGGAACTTGTCTTCCAGTGGCGTTGTATTATGGCAGGTTCATTGGTCCAGTTATTAAAAAAAGCTGGATGGTTTCGGCCAAACAAGAATGTTTACACGGTACTGGTATTGATCAATAAAGTAGAGTTGGGGAAAGGGTTTGTCACTGTGGGAGAACGGTTAAAGTAGGAAACGGTTCTTCAGTGGACGTGGTGTATGGGCAGGTTCATTGGTCAGGTTTAATTAAAAAGCTGGATTGAGTTTTACAACAAGGAATGTTACAAGTTACTGGCGATTGATACATAAAGTAGAGTTGGGAAAGGGTTTGTCACTGTGTGAGAACGGTGTAAGCTATGGAAACTGTCTTCAGTGGAAGTTGTTTAGGCAGGTCATTGGTCAGTTTAATAACAAAGCGGATGAGTTCTAACAAACAAGGAATTGTTACAGGTACCTGGTTTGATACAGTATAAAGTAGAGTTGGAGGAAAGGGGTTTGTCCCACGTCCGAGAACGTAAAGCTATGGAACTGTCTTCTAGGCGGACGGTTGTTTATTGGCAGGTTGCATTGCGTCAGTTTAATAAAAAGCTGGATGAGTTCTCAAACAAGGCGATTTACAAGGTACTGGTATGATACTAAGAGGTAGAGTGGGAAAGGGTTGTCACTGGATGAGAACGTGTAAACTATGAACTTTTCCAAGTGGACGTGTTGTTAGGGAGGTTCATTGGTCCGTTTAAGTAAAAAAGTGGATGGTTTTACAAAACAAGGAAGGTACAAGTACTGGGATGATGACATAAAGTAGAGTTGGGAAAGGGTTTGTCACTGTGAAGAACGTTAAAGCTATTGGAACTGTCTTCCAGTGGACGTTTGTTATGGCAGGTTACATGGTCAGTTTAATATAAAAAGCTGGATTGAGTTTCTACAAACAGGAATGTTACAAGTACTGGGAATGATACATAAGTAGAGTTGGGAGGAAGGGTTGTCACTGTTGTGGAACGGTTTAGAGTTTTTTTAAAGGTATGGGAACTGTCTTCCAGTGGACGTTGTGTTATGGCAGGTTCATTGGTTCAGTTAATAAAAACGCTGGATGGTTACTACAAACAAGATGTTACAAGTTTACGGGATTGATACATAAGTAGAGTTAGGGAAGGGGGTTGTCATTGGAGAAGGTTATTACTTAAAAGCTATGGAACTGTCTTCAGTGGACGTGTTTATGGCAGTTCTGGTTAGTTTAATTAAAAAAGCGGTGATGATTTCTCACAAACAGGAAGTTAAAGTAGTTTAACTGGTATTGACTACATAAAGTAGAGTGGGAAAGGGTTTGTCCACTGGAAACGGGTTAAAGTATGGAAACTGTCTCTCAGTGGAGTGTTATGGCAGGTCAATTGGTCAGTTTAATAAAAAAGCTGGATTGAGTTTCTACAACAAGGAAATGTACAAGTTACTGGGGAATGATACATTTAAGTAGAGTTGGGAAAGGGTTTGTTCACTGTGCGACGGAAAAACGTAATTAAGCTATGGAACTTCTTCTAGTGGACGTTTGTTAGGCAGAGGGTTTATCTGGTCAGTTTTAATTATAAAAAGCTGGATGAGTTCTACAACACGGAAGAGAAATTTACAGTTACTGCGGATTGGATACACAAGTAGAGTTGATCCAGGGAAGAAATTTTCCGGATTGCCACTTGGGAGTCAGGGAAAGAAAGGAAGAAGAAAGAGAAAAAGAAAAATTTCCCCCCCTTCATTAAATTTGGTGGGGGTGTATTTTTTTGCCTTGCCTCTGGGATGAACAGTTAGGCAGAAAGAAGAGAAATGAGGATATTGCTAGAAAGATGGGTTTGAACTGGATGGATGGATGTCTTTATTCAAACCTTCAAATACGAAAATACTAAATACAAGGAAATTTTGAGGGTGGGTCAGTGCTTCTTATTTAAAGGGAATGCTGGAGGTTGGTTATCATAACCTTAATTAAGGGAATGTTGGAGGGTCGCGTCAGTGCTCCTTATTATTTAAAGGGAAGGTTGAAGGGTTTTCAAGCATACCTTTATTAACGGAATTGGAGTGGTCGGTCCAGCAGTACTTCCTTATATTAAAGGGAATGTTTTGAAGGGGTGTCAGTGCTCCTTATTAATTGGAATGTTGAAGGGGGGGTCAGGATAACCTTATTAAAGGAGGAAAATTTTGGAGGGTCAGTTCAGTGCTCATATTATTTAAAGTGTTCTTATTAAAGGGAATGATGAGGGTAGGTATCATGACCTTATTAAAGGATTGGTTGGCGGGTGGTCCGCATACCTTATTTAAGGGAATGTTGGCAGCAGGTGGGTCAGCAAACCTTATTCAAAAGGGAATGTTGGAGGGAGGTCAGTCCATTTTATTAAAGGGTTGTTGGGGGGAGGTCAGTGCAACCTTATATTAAAGGGGATGTGGAGGGTTAGTAGGGCAGTGCACCTTATTAAAGGGAATGTTGAAGGGTAGGTCAGTGCCACCTTATTAAAGGGGATGTTGGAGGGTAGGTCGTAACCTTATTAAAGGGAATGTTGTTTGAAGGGGTGGTTCCGCATACCTTTATATAAAGGGAATGTAGGAGGGCGGTCAGTACTCCTATTAAAGGGAATATGTTGGAGGGTTGTTCAGTGCTCCTTATTTATTAATTGGAATGTTGAAGGTTGGTCAGTATCCTTCAAAGGAAAATTTTGGAGGAGGTCGGTCAGTGCTCATTATTAAAGGAATGTGGAGGGTAGGTTCATCATACATTATATTAAAGGGAATGTTGGAGGGTCCGGGTCAGTGCCCTCTTATCTAAAAGGGATGTGTTTTTGAAAGGGTGGCAGTGTTACTCCTTATTAAAGGGAATGTTTGAAGTGGTTGGTCAGATACCTTATAAAGGGAATGTTGAGTGTTGTTCAGCATACCTTAATTAAAGGGACAATGTTGGGAGGGTAGGTCAGCATACCTATTAAAGGGGAATCGTTGAAGGGTTGGTCAGTACCTCTTTTTATTAAAGGGGAGGGGAATGTGGAAAGGTTGTTCAGTGCTCCTTATTATTTAAAGGGAATGTTAGAGGGGCGGGAGTTCATTGCTCCTTATTAAAGGGAATGTGGAGGGTTTGAGGTCAGAAGACCTTTTTATTTTAAAGGGGAATGTTGAAGGGTTGGTTCTTCAGCAACATAATTAAAGGGAATTGTTGAAGGGTGGTCAGTAACTCCCTAATTTTGGAGGGTCGGGTCTCAGTGCTTTTATTAAAGGGAATGTTGGAGGTTAGGTCATCATTAACTTATTTTAAAGGGAATGTTGGAGGGTGGTCAGTGCTCCTTACTTTTAAAGGGGAATAGGGTTAATGTTGAAGGGTTGGTCAGCATACCTTATTAAAGGGAATGTTGAAGTGTTGTTCAGCATACCTTATTAAAGGGAATGTTGGAGGGTAGGTCAGCATACCTTATTAAAGGGACTGTTGAAGGGTTGGTCAGTACTCTTTATTAAAGGGAATGTTGGAAAGGTTGTCAGTGCTCCTTATTAAAGGGAATGTTAGAGGGTCGGTCATTGCTCCTTATTAAAGGGAATGTTGGAGGGTAGGTCAGAATACCTTATTAAAGGGAATGTTGAAGGGTTGGTCAGCATACCTTATT
>JAACNH010003321.1:0-30020 GCA_019447015.1 Hymenochirus boettgeri
AACTATAATCCCCCCAGTAATGGCCCCATGATGTAGTGTAATAAAATCCTTACCTCACATCCCAGCTCCATATGGTTCTCCTGTAGTCCCCCAAAGTCCCAAAAACTGCCCACCAGGAGGATAGCAGAGTCCATATAGGACTCTGCCTCTATCTGGCCTCCGGGAGAATTTGGTATGCGTACTGCAGCCCTTCTCCCCCTCCCTCCCCCTCCCTCTCCCCCAATTAGGATTCCCTCCCCCTAGCATAAAACCCTTTCCATATATATTCCCCCTGTCCCCCCAGCCCCAACTGCTCTATTTATATTATTAGAAAGTGCCCCAAACTTTACTTACCTTCCCTCTTCCTCTGCCGCACTGAACTTCCGGCAACCGCGTCCGTGATTGGCGGGCGCCCCTGCTCGCCACACTAGCGCACTGCTTCGTCCCGCACCATCATTCTGCTTTCTTCGCTCCGACGTTGGACTTGCTATGGGGCTGTGTATTGGATTTCGTATGGGGCTGTGTATTGGACTTTCTATGGGGATGTGTATGGGACTTTCTATAACTGTTGTTTATAACATTCCCCCCGTCCCCCAGCCCCACCACTCTATTTATATTATTAGAAAGTGCCCCAAACTTTACTTACCTTCCCTCTTTCCTCCGCCGCACTGCCAGGCCCTTTGCTTGCGAGAAAATGCAAGCAGAGGGGCGGGACGGCAGTCGCGTCTGTGTGGCTGAGCGGCCGCCAATCACGGACCGCGGTTGCCGGAAGTTCAGTGCGGCAGAGGAAAGAGGGAAGGTAAGTAAAGTTTGGGGCACTTTCTAATAATATAAATAGAGCAGTTGGGGCTGGGGGGACAGGGGGAAATAATATGGAAAGGGTTTTATGCTAGGGGGAGGGAATCCTAATTGGGAGGGAGAGGGAGGGGGGGGAGGGGGAGAAGGGCTGCAGTACGCATACCAAATTTCTCCCGGAGGCCAGATAGGAGGCAGAGTCCTATATGGACTCTGCTATCCTCCTGGTGGGCAGTTTTTGGGACTTTTGGGGGGACACAGGAGAACCATATGGAGCTGGGATGTGAGGTAAGGATTTTATTACACTACATCATGGGGCCATTACTGGGGGGGATTATAGTTTTGGGGGTGGACATGCCCTTTAAGCTTCCAGATCAGCCCAGAACGAGTATAAGAGGAGAGACCGAGTATAAGCGGGGAGACTTTCAGGATGAAAGTAAAAATTATTGGTTCATGCTCAAGTATATACGGTAAGCTGAATAGCTGTTTGATATGATTCAGTGGTGTGTTTAGGGGGATTACTGATTCCCAGAATCACCCTTTCTGATTGCTCAGAGCAGTCTGCTGTTCCACTTCTCTGGTACTGAGAGATTGTTAAATTGTTAATTTAGCTGGAGTGAGAAACATCAATTTTTTCCTAAATAAGTATCCACCCTGCCATGTAATTTACAACAGCATAGAAAATTGTATTAACATTTACCCTACAGCTGCCTGAGGTGGTTGCCAAGACTGGGTTTAGATACAGTACTACTGTACCTATGCGATGTCAGCTGGAAGAGAAACATTGATTGTTCTGATTATTCTTATAAAGAACGATTACATGGTCTGATGTTATCCTGATAGGTACACATACCAATTTTTTGTCAGGTATGGTACCATCCATACAAATTCACAACATTAAGCAAATTCTGTGGCTTGCCATCAGTGGTGTCACCTAATGATAATAAACTGCAAATATCAAAGGTGGATTTCTCAGTAAGGAAAGAAAATGAATATTATTTTAAAACAAAAGTTTAAAGGGGATATCTGTATTGGCTAACTGTGATGAGAATAATGGCAAGTAGAAAATATATATTATAATATTATTAATATGATCAAAATATATAGAATATATGGAGGTTTTTGTCAAAACTTCTTACTGGGCTTGTTCGGTGGAAACCCATGCATTATTATAAAACTGCGTATTAATTTAAATACGGGGGGTATTATCATCTAATTCATTGTATTAAGTCTAATGTCACCAGAATTTCTCCCAATACCATTCTCAGAGGGAAATTTTGTACATTTAAATAAGACCCCAGTCGCCTTTTAGTAAAACAGCAAAAATGTAAAACTCAAAAAGCAAAAGAAGAAATTTGAAATCGAAAAATGAATTGTGCATTATAGCCACCTCAGACTTTGTGACTTTTTGGCCTTAAAAAAAGGCTTTTTTTTCTTCTTTATAAATACAATCAAGTGTTTTTTGTCACAATTAATGGCAATGTGTATACATTTTCGGTGCTACACATTTCCAACTAAATACAGATAATCAGCTAGACATTTATGCTTCATACTTTGTCTGAAGACACAGAACAGTGTAACATGGACTTCCATATGTACATTCAAATGTGATAGTCTCCTATAGTAAGCACTTATTTCTCTGTCACTGCATGGCTAATTGATTCAGAATAAGGCTGGGTACACTTAAAGCCCACCGCCCCCCCCCCCCCACACACACACCTTCAAACTCCTACAGCTAAAAGAAAATCTTACTTGATTCAAGCAGTGATTACATCTCCCAGTGCTGCTTACCTTCCCCTAGCAAAGCAGTTTTACTTTCACTATAACACAAAATCACTGGGTGAATGCTATTGGCTGTAGTGAGGCACATGCATACTAACTAGGAGTGTGCTGAACAGGACATGAGGAGATCAAGGGCCCTATTTATAAAAGATCGGTATCGTTATGTAAAATACCGATCGTTATCGTAAAATAACGACCGTTTTTATAACGATCGGTATTTTACGATAACGGTACCGATCTTTTATAAATAGGGCCCCTAGTGACAGGGAGCACTGAGAGCAAAAAGGGATCAAGTTCCTGACAGTACTAAAAATATAGAAATAGATAAAGGCAAGTCATTTTTTCAGTTTAGCGTCCCTTTAAAATGTGGTTATAAATTACTAGAAGATTTGATTGGTTTAAATTATTGAGAAGGGACAAGTGGGCCAGGAAATATGTTCAGAACTTTTACCAGTTATTCCGTATATATTGGAGAATTACCTGAATGTTAATTCAGGACTTAGCTTTCCTTTAAACTATAAAAAGGTAAAACTTCCAAAATAAATAAATAAGCTGCTTAAAGGGCATGTCCACCCCCAAAACTTTAATCCCCCCCACTACTGGCCCCATCATGTAGTGTAGTTTATCCTTACCTCATATCCCAGCTCCATAAGGTTCTCCTATAGTCCCCCCCAAAGTCCCAAAAACTGCCCACCAGGATGATAGCAGAGTCCATATAGGACTCTGCCTCCTTCCTGGCCTCCGGGAGAAGTTTGGCATGCGTACTGCAGCCCTTCTCCCCCTCCCTCTCCCTCCCGATTAGTATTCCCCCCTAGTGTAAATCCCTTTATCCAAAGATTCCCCCTGTCCCCCAGCCCCAAAAGCTATGTTAATATATTAGAAATGCCCGAAACATTACTTACCTTCCCTCTTGCCTCCGCCGCACTGAACTCCTAGCAGCCGCATCCGTGATTGGCTGCTGCTCAGCCAATCACAGACGCGACTGCCGGTCCCGCCCCTCTGTTGCGATTTACTCGCAAGCTGAGGGCCTGGCAGCGCGGCGGAGGCAAGGGGAGGTAAGTAAAGTTTGGGCATTTCTAATAATATTAACATAGCGGTTGGGGGGGGGACAGGAGGAATCTTTGGAGGAAATTTTTTTAAGGGTGGACATACCCTTTAAAGGGCAAGTCCACCCCCAAAAACTAACTTTATATTTATTTGGCCCAAATAAGTGCTCCAAAACAAACTTACAGCATGTAAATCGGTCCAGTGGTTCAAAAGTTACAGACCTTTGTAGCGGCTTAATCCTGCAGCATGGACCAATACAGTGATGAACAGAGACAGGTTACATTACCTTGCCTCTGTTCTTATGTTCTTGAGCATTCTGTTAACACCAGCAGTGAGAACAGAGGAAGGAGCATCAGTAATGGTCTGACCCCTGGATCCCGCCCTCTTTCCTCTCAACCAATCACAGCTGTAAAGTTATGTGTACTGAGGAAATCCAGGATCAACAGCTGCAGCCAGCCAGCCCAGAGAGAGAGATAGAGAGAGAGAAACACCAAACACAGGCAAGAATTTTTTTTTTTTTTCTAAGCTGCAGCTCGGGGTCATCTAAAGTGGAAGTGGAGAGGAAGTGCAGCCTGATAAATATCTCATTAAATATCAGGCAAAGCAAATGATTTTGAGAAAAATGAACATGGCGTTTGAGGTTGGTGCTATTATAAAAAGAACATATAAAAAGTTTATTTTTGGTGGACATACCCTTTAATCTTCAGCTTGATTAAGTGGAGTGTTGAATAGCTAAGAAATAAATGGAGCTTAAAATAAAACTTTACTATATAAAACCTTTTTACAACAAAGGAATAGTATTGTGTGTGTATAAGAGTCACTCTGATCACTGAAAAATGTAGTGAGATCCAGTTTTTATTTGTGCGCTGGTGGGAATTAACTGACCCATTTTTCAATGTTACGGGAAACATTGCAGCAGCTAGCAGTAACTGTTCTGTTCCGAAATTAAATTACTGTGTGCTTGCTGAACGCTCATTGCTATCATTTAATTGCTTGTGCTCTCAATGCAATGTTAAAAAAATCTAAGAGTCGGAGTATAAATCAACCTTTAATTCCTAGAAGAATTGTAAATATATTAGATAAACAGTTTTCATAACTAGAAATGTCGTTTTGCTTGTCAAAATATAAACAGAAATGTTAGGACGCATTGATGTTATGACCTCTAAGTTTTTTTTCTTAACTAATGAAAGGAAACAACCGAATGCGCACTGCATACATTTTATATTGTTAAAAGAGGATTTACTACAACCATTTTTAACATTGTGCCTTCGCACTTACCATGGTAACCAGTTTAAAAGGAAAGCCTCAGAGGAAGAGTTACATGAGAGACGGCTGGTGTAGTCTGGAACAGTGAATCAGTGTTTGTGCTTTGGAATGAAAGTCTTCAAAAAGTGTGTGATCGTGGGGTTTGTAATATGGGGGAGCCAGGGGGTTGGGGGCAATAGCAATTTACCTTTCCTACAGTCAAATATATGTTCAAAACACATGCACGATAATGTACGCTATAGAGCATTAGAACCGGGGATTTGGGTTCTGTAGCGGAGGATCGCGCAAAAGGTTAATATACTTACCTTCGGCCCTGGCTCCTGAGTTATTGTTTGAGAGAGAGGTAAGGCATAGCTCCTTAACCTCCGGGCTTTAATCAATAGATTAAAGGAATAGTTTAATTTGGCAGTGAAATATTCCTTTATGGAAAATAATTAACTCACATGGACAATAGGGTACAATATTAAAATCTAACAAGTAATATGCATAAAAAATATGCACACAATGCCCCCCCAGAAAACACAATTTGCTTGCAAAAATTACACATGGAAAAAAAAAAGGTGAGTGAAAAGATGTGCGTGGCCTTTAATACTAGAGTTTCAGTAGTTTGTGGGAAAAAGAGACTTAAGGTGTGAAGTAAAATTAACCCTTTACAGTGCAGTTGTATTGCAGTCTGGGAAGTGTCATCCTAGTAAAACTATACATTTCCTTAGCTCCCTTTTCTGAACTCTGCACCAGACCAGAGGAGGTGACCAGACTTTGTTACATCACATGGTCTGCTGTCCTCATGATTGACAGCTTTATCCTCCGTCACAGCAACAATAGAAAAAATGAAGCAAAGCATTGTACTGACCTGAACAATCTGTTTATTGGAAGTGTACAATCAGTCGATTCACTTGATTCACCACCAGATGGCAGCACACAGGTTAATTAACTTAAAAATGTCAAAAAAGGGGGTATGGAGGCATTTTTAAAAGTTGTAAAGTAGCCTATGCTTTTTTCCAGATTCTATACATAAGTATACCAAGTCTCATGAAAATTGTCCCTGCCGTTTGGAAGTTTTTCTGGAACATACAAACATACATACATACATTGACTTTTTATATATAGATAATGTACCCACTACTGCAAATTTTAATTACTGTACATAGAAGTTACTGAGGAGTTCCTTGACCATATAAAAGTATTGAGCCTAATCCAGGTCACAATAATCCCAGGTAATTTATATTAAAATGTATATTAGGGAAACTTATAAAGGCAAACATAGAAAAGATTCCTAGGGTCCCATACAATATCATATTATCTGCACACTGGCATACATTATAAACAATGGGGTTTTAGTATACATTACTGTGATCACATGAATGAAAAGCCTTTTTAAAAATGAAGAAGAAGCCGTCCATCCAGTGCTTTATATTAAAGGATAGGACCTTCCAATTGAAGGGGCGTGTTGGGGGTGCTATTACACATGGAAGCTTGATCATGCCTCCTAATAAATACACTACAATAGAAGGATTGTGGAAGCACTCCCTAAGCTAAATTACAACTACATTTAGCGGAAGTGCTACTGATCTGTTCAAACATTAATACAAACATAGAAAAGATAATCAATGCACATTCTAGGTCCCATACAATATCATATCTGCACACTGGAATACATTATAAACAAAGGGGGTTAGTATACATTACTGTGATCACATGAATGAAAAGCCTTCCAACCACGTCAAAGTAAACTTCAGTTTGGAAGTCCTAACTTCTAACCTTTTTACTTCAATTACGATTCGCAAACGTTTGCATTTCTCGTACTTGCGCGCCGGATCAATATAACAGGCTTTCCACTTCCCTCCAGTCCTTTGGGAAGATGCTGTATATCCAGTGCTTTATATTAAAGACATAGGACCACCCAAGGGCTGGGGGGAAGTGAGAAAACCTGCTATATGATAGATAGCTCAAGTATGAAAAAGGCAAAAAAGGTTAGAAGTTAGGACATTCCAGACTGAGGTTACTTTGACTTGGTTGGAAGGCTTTTACAGGAACTGCATTCAAATGCCACAAGCAATGTAGCAATGCGATTGCAGCAATTTTACAAATAGTAAAGTACAATGGACAGTACCAAGCAAGCAATTGATGCTGATGACATAGCTTGTTAGTGTCTATATAATATTGTGCTATTACAAACTAAATATTAGTGATAGTATTTACATTTTGACCATTGAATTAATGACAGGTGTGGATTTACTGTAGTAAACCAGATCTATATTTGGCTTCCTGAGTTGTATAGCCCTTTTGTATTACCGACAGTTACCAGTGGAAAAAATGAATGCAGTCGGTTCAGATTGGTTCATGTGGGGAGGAAAGTCTGAAGTCAAAAATGTCTTTTAGCCCATGGTGAGTAGTGAGGGTGCATCTTTTCTTATGAACATGTAGCACTTATTTGTTTTATATTTTTGAACCTGCCCCAAATGGTTTACGTATTATATTACTAGACATTAAGCCTGTTACAATAACAGGCGCTAGAAGCCCAGGTGCCTCCATCCTCCATGTCCCAAGGCCACAGGTCCCTCTTAGTGTCCCAGACCCAGGGTCCCCCTCTGTCCAAGACCCAGTGCCCCCCCCTCTGTCCCAGACCCAAGGTCCCCATCTGTCCCAGACCCAGGGCCCCTCCTCTGCCCCAGACCCAGAGCCCCCCCTCTGTCCCAGACCCAGGGCCCCCCTTCCCAAACCCAGCCCCCCTCTCTCCCAGTCCCAGGGTCCCCCCTCTGTCCCAGATCCAGGTCCCACCCCCTCTGTCCCAGACCCCCCATCTGTCACAGATCCAGAGTCCCCCACTCTGTCACAGACCCAGGGTCTCCCCTCTGTCCAGCCCCCCCTCGTCCCAGACCCAGGGCCCCCCATCTGTCCCAGACCCAGAGCCCCACCTCTGTCCAGACCCAGGGCCCCTCTATCCCAGACCCAGGGCCCCTCCTCGTGTCCCAGACCCAGGGCCCCCCACTCTGTCCCAGACCCAGGGTCTCCCCTCTGTCCCAGCCCCCCTCTGTCCCAGACCCAGGGCCCCCCATCTGTCCCAGACCCAGAGCCCCACCTCTGTCCCAACCCGGCCCCCCTCTGGCCCAGACCCAGGGCCCCTCCTCTGTCCCAGTCCCAGGGCCCCCCACTCTGTCCCAAGACCCAGGTCACACCACCTCTGTCCCAGACCCAGGCGCCCCCTCTGTCACAGATCCAGAGCCCCCTGTCTGTCCCAGACCCAGGGTCCCTCCTCTGCCCCAGACCCAAGGCCGCCCTCTGTCCCAGACCCAGGGCCCCCCCCTCTGTCCCAGACCCAGGGCCCCCTCTGTCCCAGGGCCCCCCTCTTGCCCAGACCCAGGGCCCCCACTCTGTCCAGACCCAGGGCCCACCTCTGTCCCAGACCCCCCTCTGTCCCAGACCCAGGGCCCACCTCTGTCCCAGACCCCCCCCTCTGTCCCAGACCCAGGGCTGCCCTCTGTCCCAGACCCAGGGCCCCCTCTGTCCCAGACCCAGGGTCCCCCACTTTGTCCCAGACCCAGGGTCCCCCCTCTGTCCCAGACCAGGGCCCCCTCTGTCCAGGGCCCCCTCTGTCCCAGACCCAGGGCCCACCTCTGTCCCAGACCCCCTTCTCTGTCCCAGACCCCCCCTCTGTCCCAGACCCAGGGCCCCCCTCTGTCCCAGACCCAGGGTCCCCCACTTTGTCCCAGACCCAGGGCCCCCTCTGTCCCGACCCAGGGTCCCCCATCTGTCCCAGACCCAGCCCCCTCTGTCCCAGACCTAGGGCCCCCCCTCTCTCCCAGAACCAGCCCCCTTCTGTCCCAGACCCAGGCCCCCCTCTGTCCCAGACCCCGCCCCCCTCTGTGCCAGACCCAGGGCCCTGTCTGTCCCAGACCCAGGGCCCCCCACACTGTCCCAGACCCAGGTCCCACCCCCTCTGTCCCAGACCCGGGCCCCCCCTCTGTCACAGAACCAGGGCTCCTCCTCTGCCCCAGATACAGCCCCCCCTGTCCCAGACCCAGGGCTCCTCTTCTGCCCCAGATCCAGCCCCCCCCCTGTCCCAGACCCAGGGTCCCCTACTTTGTCCCAGACCCAGGGTCCCCCACTTTGTCCCAGACCCAGGGTCCCCCCTCTGTCCAGATCCAGGGCCCCCCCTTTGTCCCAGACCCAGGGCCCCCCCTTTGTCCCGACCCAGCCCCCCTCTGTCCAGCCCCAGCCCCCCCTCTCTGTCCCAGACCCAGCCCCCCCTCTGTCCCAGACCCAGCCCAGCTCGTCCCACACCCAGGGCCCCCCCTCTGTCCAGATCCAGGCCCCCCCTCTGTCCCAGACCCCGGTCCCACCCCTCTGTCCAGCCCAGCCCCCCCCCCTGTCCCAGCCCCCCCCTCTGTCCCGCCCCCCTCTGTGCCAGACCCAGGGCCCCCTCTGCGCGCCAGACCCAGGGCCCCCCCTCTGTCCCACCACCTCTGTCCCAGACCCAGACCCTCCCCCCCTGTCACTCTCCTTTACAGCCAGCCCTGACACCTTGGTTATAGGAGGTTAATTTAGCATGGTGTCATGTCAGTGAGCAGTTCTGACTCCCCCACCCTCACCCAGACATTGATGTCTAGTGCAACCCTCTCCCTCACAACCCCCCACAGACACATGATTAATATCATTGGGGTCCAGGACAAACACACACCCCACCAGCTACCCTGCCTCACTGTCCCCCACCCAGAGATCTTAGAACATACCTGGTGTGTGTATAGTTATTGGTGTCAGACCTAGTAATGCAGCATGGACAGGAATTTTCACACTGTGAAGAGTTAACTTAAGAAATCAACCCACCCAGAGCAGCCAGCAGTCTGTGGTCTGTGGTCCCCGCCCTTAATGCAAACTTGTGATCCGATTGGCTGTTCTGCCTTGAAGGGAAAAGAAGCAGCCAATCAGGTAGATTCAGCCACACACACAGAGAAACAGGGACGCACACTTGCATTTATAATTAGGATTTGAATATGATTCACAGTGTTGTCACTGATGCTTTCAGTGCTAAGTTCCTGCATTTGAATTTTCTATTGGCCACTTCTGCAAGAATGTGTATGCCCTCCATGAAGTGGTGTAACATCAGACCGTGAGGGGAGGGGGGTCGGGGTGGGGAGGTAAGAGGGACTTGCGTGAGTTTCCTCTGGTTACCCCAGTTATAAATATATATAATTGCAAACCACTGTGTAATATGTACAGAATATATAGGAAAATAAAAACATGAAAATGTGGGAAAAATAGGATGAGATGTGTCATACCATTCTCTATACTGTACAAAACTGCAACTCCCCACATACTCTCTAGTGTAATGTTTTTTCCCCCGCACTCTCTTCTCACTTAGGTGCTGCTCCTCTTTACTGCTTGCCACCCGCAGTTCTTTATCTTACAAATTGTACTTGGTTGAAGAACGCACACTATTGAACTCTGCTTTTTTTATATGCAGGAAGGGGACACTCCCCGAAACGTTGTGCAAGCATGTCACTGAATAAATATTAAAAAGAAGAAGTTCAATAGTGTCGTTCTCAACCAAGTACAATTGTAAGATAAAGAACTCCCCACATACCTCTGTCTACAAGTTCTATTAACCCCCCTTATGCTCAACTACACCACTGACTACTATAATGGTGTACCTCAGAATTTGGAAAATACCAATATGCCACTTAATTCAGCAGCAGTTGACATGCATGGGTAATGGAAAAACATTTTTTTGTGAAAAAAATACCAAGGATATTTGAATGAGATTCCCCCACACACAGAAATATAAAGAAAATAAAAGAAGAGGTTGTATAAATTAATTTTAATTGAAGCACGCAAGCAATTCAGGTTCTAAGTTTAAATAAAAATGTATTGATGTGCAATGGATTTCTGCACAAAGATTTAACAGCTCTGAAGACACATCATTTCATTTTTATGTGGACCTCGACACTGAGCACTGGAGCAGCTTACACAAGCTGTGTAATCTCTATGTCCGACAGAAATTGTCTGCTCTGCCTAAAGAACTGTCTTCTTACAAGCCAACCTAAGGATGGGTACACACTGCAGGATTTTGTCCCGACCGAGCATACGCTGCAAGCGAGGACAAATGACTGTCAGTTGTGGCAATAGTGGCCGCATGATCGGCCGGGATTACCCACATGACTGATTCGGACGAACGGGCGAGGCCGAGTTCGGTTGTGGCCAGCTGTCCCCACACCAGCAGATGAAGGAGAATTAAACCCAGTTTTTCATACTCCAGAATCTGAAAACAACCCCCATAAAACACCAATAAGCTATAAAATCCCACTCAGTAAATTGTATTAAAGTAAATGTAAACCTGTTAAAAACAGAATGAAGTATCTGTGTGTATGTTCAGTGTCAGACCACACCTCCCACCTCAGCACATGCTTCCTTGCTTTACTGTCCTGTAAAAGGATTGGCTAGAGATTATTAATGGATGTGCCCAACTGTAACAAGTTCCTGCCTAAGCTAAGGACTGAGCATGGCAGAACATAATAGTCATTGACCAAACTGTGTGATACTAGAATGCTCTAGAAAAGCACAACCATATGTTATTTAGGTAAATTTCACAGCGCCCGTATCAAAATGAGAGGTAAGACACAGGTTGATTTTATATCAAGGTGCTCTGCATTCTAATTCAGTGTTGTTCTGTGGCTTTAGTTGTCATTAAAGGGCATCTATACGTTTTTATTTTTAAATTGAATAGTCGGAAACTACACTGTACCATTCTTTATAGATCTGTCCCCTATTTTTTATTTTTTTAAAGATATTCTTACATTTCAGTTGTCAATCAAGTGCCCATTAAATATATTTTGCGTTATGCAATTTTGCTGTACTGGAATAGTAACAGTTGGCATGATGGGAAATTCCTCTCGAGCGCTGTCACAGAGATTTTGGCTATGCTGACTCCAAAAGTCATATCGATGTAAGGAGGAGTCAGTTAGTGAATACTCGTTTGAGAATACTGATTACACAGCAGCCACACACTCACGTGGGGGCTACTTACTGATTTATTTTTGACCAGGACGATTCCCACAAGGCTTAGTACTATAAGATTATAGGGCGGATGTGTAAGTGCTCTGTTTTATAACCATGAATTGCTTACTGCAGTATAGCAAGAGACAATGGTCCATATTACCTGGAGACGAATCGGGCAAATGGCTCACGTATACGATAGGATTTGTGCTTGAGCACCAGCAATTAACCGGCCTTAGCTGATGCTCATAAGGGTATGTCCACTATTCAACATTTTCGTTATAGCTAATCGTTAAATAATTATAGACAATGAATATCATGTAGCCTATACAAAAGTTAATAAAGTGTCCCAGCCCCAACTGCTATAATAATTTTCTTAGAAAGTCCCCAGATAGTTACTTACCATGCCTTGCTCCTTCGCGCCACTGCCCCGGCCCTCTGCTTGCACAGAAATGCAAGCAGGAGGCAGGACCGGCAGACGCGTCTCTGATTGGCTGCAAGGCTGTGTAATTAGCAGCTCTAAAGGTTGCGCAAACCCGTAATTAAATATTGTGCCGGTTCCATGGGTGTCTCTTGGCGAAACTCATGCAAGTGGTGTAACAAAGTAGTTAAACTCGTGCTAATAATTTAATGTTGCGTTAACCCCTATACACAGCGTGTGTGGGTAAACGAAGCTCAATGCTTTTCTTAAATGTATCTTTCACATCTGGGCAGCCAGCCAAGGAAAAGCCGAGAAGTAAAATGTAACAACTGGTAAAGGCTGGACCTGACAAGGGATTGAAAAAGAAAACAAAGTAACTAATCTTCCAACTGGCTACAATGTCACTTCATAATGTAGGGAGAGGGAAAGCAGTGAATGGACCTGCCTGTTACCTCATGTGGAGACTTATTTATTGCATTGGTGGATATGGTGAATGGTTAATTCTTCTAAACAATCCCATATAGTAGTAGATGATTTCATTTGGTCTGAATCATAAAAATGAATTTTGTATAAATATTACATCGATTCAGGGTTCTAGAAACGGCGTACCTGCAGGAGCCCCCCACCCCCTGTGTGATCGGTCTTTTAAACAGCTGATCACGTATATGTTTATTCATACGCGTGATCAGCTGTTTAAAACAGCTTATCATGGAATTGATCTTGGGCTTGTGGTGGGCCCTACTACTGCCGCCACCCTGCAGTCATGGGGGTGGGGGTGGGGGGTGGTAGTTACGCCACTGTCTGGGAATGCAGTGCTCACTATTTTGTAGAATCTTTCTGTGTCCAGTGAACAGAATTGGGGAAATGTACTGGGTAATGATGAATGGTGTGGACACTAATAATACACTGCTGGCTCTACGCTAAATGATATTAAAAATAATAATAAAGGTTGCCGTAAGATGGGGTTTGCAGTGGCTGCACAGGTATCTTAAAAGATTTTAATACCAGCTAATAGATGGCTTTTTGGGCACAAAAAACCTTTACCTCAAATCAAAATGCAGCAGGAACTGCTATCGGCCTATTATATTAGAGGTGTGATTCCCCCTCACACCATCACACTGTACGGAAAAAGTGAAGGGGGCAGTGACCCGTGACAGTCGCAATGAGCAGCTGAACAAACCCAACTCAGTAAAAACATGCCGCTCATGTGAAACTAGATACAGTAGGTGTCAAGAGAGGGTAACACAAGCTTGCTGGCCTAGGGGGAGGAATGTATTAACATAGCGACACCACTGGCTGGAGAGAAGGAGGGGTGTGTATCAGTGGTACCGGGCCTCTGCAGTTTCGCTACTGTGGAACCCTGTTAAATTCTGTCAAACTGGTGGATAGTATCAAAAAGACATTTTGATTTTGTTTCTTCTGCATATTCTCTTGAAAAAACAATGTTGTGCCCTGCTGAGGTCATTAGTGAGCTGCTATTTTAAGTCCTACAAAAGTCCTTTTCCAAAGGTGCTCACTCTTTCAATTGTACATTTGTTTTCTACATTTTTGGCCTGGGCTGTGTCAGATACAAGACAGGGGGGTCCTGTATAGAAGAAATCAGTAATTAGGAAGCCTTTATTTATGCATAATAGACAGATTAAGGTTAGTGAAATGAGATTAAAATGCAATCTATCACACGTTGGACAATATAAATGACTTTACAATTACACAAAAAGAGTGTGATATTGAACATAATATAATTTCATGTCTGCGCAGGTAATAAATCATCAGTGAAGATGTAAACAAAATGAACAGGGTGGCAGGAGAGTCTATTGTGATGTGAAAATACATTTTGCTTTGCATTTAAATGTCCTCATTTTTATGTTCAGTGAAAAAAGGTGAAAATAGCACAGTGTGAAGACATCTTCGCAGATACTTGAAACCAAAACTTTTTTTTTCTTAATAATGTTTCTTCAATCTTTTGTTATTCTGAATGTTTAAAGTAGTATAACTCATTTATTTATCTTGATATATAACAGGGATTTGATAAGTGATTGGGTACGCTGTCAGGATATAAAGTGACCCATAACGTTGCTTTGCGTTATTCTTTGAAAATAAATTCAGTGCAGAGAGAAAGGGACTTTTCTAGATTTTATTATGCAATGGCATTATATACCATTAAATGTTTTGGTTTTTTTTTATATTCATTTTTTTATTTTTTGAGCATAAGATAGAATATTGTTATATAAAACATATAGCATACAATTGTCAACAGGAATAATAGCCATGAGTTATACACTTTGTAATTTATAGCTAACAAGAGTATTGGTTTAAAATACTGTACATTGCGGCTATGTTTTGCATTGGCTCAATAAGTTTTATGGTTAAATTTAATATGAAAAGGGGTGAGGATGAGTTGGGGATGGGTTAGGTGATATAGGGAGAAGAGTGGATGGGAGAGAGAAGTGGAGGGGTAGGTGGAGAGAGATTGGAAGGGGGTATCAGTCTAAACAAAAACATCAAAGAGAAAAGAAAATAAAAAAGAACATAACTAAACCGTTATGACCATTAAAGATTAGTATGCAAGTATGTTTGAGTAGTGCTTTTCTATTAGTTTAACGATTCAGGTAACTGCCCATTAAGGTAATGGTTTATTGTGTTATTCGGTGTTAATAGGTTGGTGGATCATATTTCTATAATTTTGCTTTTATTGTCTTGCCATAGCGTCCACGCATAGGACACTTTTTATACAGTTTTGAGGTAGCCAAGGTTAGCTCGTATTCTATATTGAGATTGATTGTATTGGTATCTCTGTCCAAGTTGGGAGTTTCAGGTGATCTCCAATATTTGGGTATTTTTATTTGTATACTTGTAAATAGGTGTAGCATAATTGCTTAATGTGGTTCGGGTAATCATAGATGTAATGTTTAATAGCGCTTGTGCTGGGTTAGGTGGTAGGTGCCAAGCCAAGATTGTTGATAGTAGATTGAATGCTTGTTTTTCCATAGATCGAGTATTTTGGGCATTGCCAAAAAATATGCAATAGTGTACCTTTGTGGCCACACTGTCTCCAGCAGTTGGTGCTATTTCGGGTTGTACTTATTTAGTAGGTAGGGGTTTTGTACCACCGTTTTCAAATTTTACATTGGCTTCCCAATGTTTGACACATTTGGATAGTTTGTATATATTGTAGTTGCTTTGAGCCATTGCTCGTCCGTAATGCATATTTGTAGATCTTTTCCCATTTATGTGGGGGGATATAGCTGTAAGTTCCTATCTGGTATAACAGTTTTGTAATTGTGTGTAAATTTTTTTTTTATGTTTCTACTGATAGCCAGTGAGGATTGTTGAAGTATTAGGGGTATTAGGTTGTGGGGATTTTTGTAGTGCATGCTCAATTGCAAGTATTTGTAAAAGTCTTGTTGCTGATCTGGAATTCCGTTTCAGGTCTTCAAATGACCTTGATCATTGTACAATGTTTTAGTTGGATTAGGCCTATGTTTGCCAAGAGGTTAGTTTATATCTGGGATTATATGATCTAATGAAGAAATTAGGATTTCTCATAATAGGTTCGATATTCGCTGCTGTTTTAATGATTGTATCCACGTTTGGATGGTTGGTAGTTATGGGGTAATAATTTGGGAATCAGTGTGGGGGTGGGTTGAAGTTTTTTTTTCTTTGAAGCATGGTAGCTCCCAGGATTTCTCTGAGGGGATTGTTCCCATAGAGGAATTGTTCGTCTTCTACCCAGTATTTTTCTTCTGCGTCGACCACCCAGTGTTTTTAGTTGGTCTAGCACAGTTGCTTTGTGGTAGCTTAATATTGGGGATGCCCAAGCCCCTGATAGTTTGTTTTGTATAGTAGTTTCTGTTTGTTCTAGCTCTACCTCCAGACCAAGATACATTTTTCGATTGTGGATTGAAGTTTCTGAAAGTATTGCTTTGTTGGTTGTAGTATTACGTGTTCTGAATATGAATACGATTTTTGGAAGAAGTGTCATTTTGATAGGTGAAATCTTGCCAAACCATGATAGGTTTCTTTGTCTATTTTTTTGTTAGTGTTCGGTTAGTTGTATCAATGGTAATAGTTTTGGTTGAATAATTGGTTAGAGGGAGTTGTCAATTGATTCCCAGGTATGGTAATGTTGCGTCCTGCCATTGGAATAGGAATTGCTTTGGAGGATTGTTTTTGTTTAGCTTATAATATGATATTTGGTTTGCCCATTTTAGGATTTCAACTGTCTTAGGGAGGGAGATTTTCAGGTTTGTTAAGTTATTATGACATCATCCGCGAAAAGGCAAATTGTGATGTTATTGCCCCAGATTATGCTGTAATCTGTATGTGTGACCTGATCATTTGGGCTATTGGCTCCATCATCATTGCAAATATTAAAGGTGATAGGGGGCACCCCTGCCTTGTTCTGTTGTGAGTGCAAAGGGTGCGGATTGTAGACCTGCGGCTGAAACGGTCGCTGCTGGTTGGAGTATAGAGTAGTATGGCTGTATAGATATTTCCCGTGATATTACATTTTCAGGACACATTTCATATATCACAGTTAATCTATCGAACACCCGCTGTCGATAGAGAGTAGCAATTGTGGGGTTCGTTTGTGTTAAGCCATTTGTATTAAGTTGATCAGTCTGCGTGTATTGTCAGATGCTTGTCTAAAGGGTATGAACCCACTTGGTCTGGGTCCAATGATACCCGGTAAAATAGATTTCAGTCTACTTGCTAGAATTGTTGCGTATAGTTTCACGTCCACATTTAAAAGGGAGATAGGTCTAAAGTTTTCTGGGGTTGTAGGTTCTTTGCCTGTTTTGGGTAAAGTAGTATTGAGCAGTTATCATTTCTTGGGGAAGCAACCTTTCTTTGTGGGCCTCTATGAATGATCTAAGTAGAAAGGGCGATAGTTCCTTTTAAAGGTTTTGTAAAATTCACTAGGAAATCCATCAATGCTGGTGGTTTGTTTTTTCTTTAGGAGTCGATACCCCTATTTACTTTGTCTTGTGTGATTTCTCGTTTAACATCTCGAGTTGGGTGTTTTGAGACTTTGGGGAGATTTATTTGGTTCAGAATGATTCTAATTCTTGGGTGGGTAGGGTGGGTATGGTATCAGTTTGTTTCAGGTTGTATAGAGATTATGTATTTTCTGAATGAGTCTGCTAATCATACGGGTTGGTAATTTTGATTCCATTTTGATATATAAATTTGATTCTGGTTTTGGTTTGTTGTCCTTTTAATTTGTTTGCTAGGTGTTTTTTCTGCTTTGTTGTCGTAGGTAGAATCTGGCGCCCATTTTCCTATAAGCTGCTTCAAACTTTTGTATATTTAGTGTTGCAATTCTAGGCGTAGTTCATCTGATTTTGTTTTTTTTTGTTCTTGGGTTTTCATATATTCTTTTCCTTGGTGGGCAATTTCTGTTATTATTGGAGTTTTGTTTCGCTAATTTGTTTTTTTTTTTAAATCTCTGGGCTCTGGATCAGTATTCACCTGATGTATGCTTTGTAAGATTGCCAGATTGTGGTACGTGGTTTCCTTATTGTAGTTTATCTAAAGAATTCTCAGTGATTGCTTGAATCTTTAGTCTGGTTTCGGGAATGCTGTAGAAGGTAATGATTTAAGTGCCAGGAGTACTTTGGGATGAAATTGTGCTTTCTCTGATTTTTATGGTATGTGAGCATGGGCTGACACAGAATTTGGCCATCTGTATACTTCTATTTTAGATAGAGTATTTAGATCGGTCCAACACATGTCGATACGGGGAGTATGAATTGTGAACGCAGAGTAGTTATGTATAAGCTTATCCAAGGGATATTTACATCTCCATAAATCGTGTAGATTAGTTTGAAATGCTGTGAAGGTTCTCATTCATCCAGGTCATGGTATAATCTGTTGTATCAATTGATCAAACTGGACTTGAAATGTAGTTCTTGAAGACGTTTCGCTAGTCATCCGACTGGCTTTCTCAATTCAGAATGACTTGTACAAGAATCTGTGGCATTAATGTACCCATGGAAAATCCCAATTGCAATATCACAGCCAGGTTGTTAAGGGTTGTTGTGTTTGTGATTAGATAGTGGCTAAGAGGATTTATAGGAACGCCCAGAGTAAGGTGTTTTTAAACAGCATTGTACATGGCAGACAGTCCAGGGCACATAATTGCCACAGATTCCTGTACAAGTCATCTGAATTGAGAAAGCCAGTCGGGATGACTAGCGAAACGTCTTCAAGAACTACATTTCAAGTCCAGTGTGATCTAATTGAATACAACAGATATAGTTTGTACATGGTTTTAGCAATTATACGTGTAGTATTAGAGGAATCCTTGGTGGGTCAATGATCGGTTGTAGTCTACAACATATAAGGATATTGGTATTTTGTTGTTACCAGATTTACGGGGGGAGATCCAATTCTGGATGCGCGTTACTTACCAGCTGATCCCGCGATCAATAAACGACGTAAACGAGATTATGTCGTTATTGCATCTCGGGATCGGGCTATGGTAAGAGCGTGGGTTTAACGCCTCCTACCCAGTTGCCGTTTAGTGTCGCGCTACTAAGCAGCACAAAACTAATGGTAGGGATTTTGGATCATATAGCACGGCGCTATTCCAAAAACAGGTGTTGGAAATGTCGCGTGTGCTCTAAAATCCGTCAAACCCATGTTAACCTGTTAATAGCTCTAAGTAGCTCCTTTGTATTTTTCACTATTGCTGTGGTAGTAAATATATAAGGTACTTTATGTGAGCAATTGGGCAGTTTTCTCCACCTCCTGAAGTGTGTTTCCTGAGGCGACACTATATCAGCCTGCTTGTGGTTGGCTTTGTTTGCCCATAAGCATAGCTCTTTTATAAGGGGAGTTTCAAGCCTCTTAACTTTAGAGAGAAAATTGTTAGTTACCATTTAATCTAATTTGGTCTCTAAAAAACATGCAGTTAGTCATAACAAAGTAAAATATGTAAACATGAACCTAAACTGTTATTGCTAGATGTTTTTGTCAGATATTGAGCCTTGGTTGAAGGACTTTCAGTTCTAGTTTATTTTCCCTTGATGAAAATGAATTGACTTTAACCCTGTATAAAAGAAGCGTTAATACACTTGGACTTGTACATTGGTTTATGTAATATAGCACATCTAGTAACATTGTTAGAAATACAATCAGCTCTGAAACATTTGTGTGCGGTGTTACGCAACAGTTTCGCGTTACTCAGTCTTAAGGATTTGTAGGTCCAATTAGGTAATTATATGACAGAAACATTATTAAACATTATCAATAAAAACAACACTAGTTTTAAACAGTTGAGATCTTATCTTGACGTAGGATCCCGTTTGGGGTGTAGGTGGTAAATAAGTATGAACAATCAGCCCAGATCAGAACCAGTTAGAAAAATCTATTAATTAAGGGATTGATATTGTATTAAGCCACCGTATGTGTCATTTACGAGAGTTTGAGGGGTGACATGTCTATTGTGAGTAGTTTTTGTTTATTCCAGTTTGCAGTTAGTTCGACAGGAGTGGTTTCCATTTTTGGGTGGTGATTAGTTGAGGAGAGTGAAGGTCCATTTCCTTAGTGAGGGTTTCAGCCTCATTGTGGAGTATTTTGCATATGGTTGGAGCATTTGTTTGTGTGATGATTAGTTTAATAGGACATCCCCATCTTATAGGGGATTTGGGAATTTCTGAGTACGTAGTAGTTTCATAAAAATTGGTCTCCTGGATTGCGAGGGTTGTGTTGATAGGTCCAAAGTAAATATTTGAAATCCTATATGGGGTTGGCATTTTTGGTGGTTTTTCTTGATGTTGACATTATTTGCTCTTAATATGGGAAATAGTGACATTCTCCACAGTGTGTCTCTGGTGGTTTGTGGTAGGGAGGTGAGGAGGCTTTTCTGACTCTATGTGCCCCGATCATTAATATATCGATTGTGGTGGTCGGACAGAAGTGTGTGTGAAATAGCTTTGTGAGGTAGGGTCATTAATTCTTGTGGTGGACAAGCGTTTCATGGATCCCTCTTATTTTTGAGTATTGCCATATGTGGCTTTCTATCTTCCATACGATTAGTTTACCCGCAATGATGCTACTGTCGTCCTGGAGGGCAGGACCACTGACCAAGATCTGAAAGTGATTTTTGTATAGAAAGTGATGGGTGCACTAATAAAAACTTTTTGCAAGGATTAATGTAGGGGACAAACATCTGTCTTTAGAAGTTGATCTGTTATGGGGATGGTTTTGGACAGGGCGAAAGAGGGGGTTTCCTACCTCATTGCTGGTTGTGTTGCCTGGTTGTTTAGGATCCGGTATAAATCAGTGAGTTTGTTGGGTGCGGGTTTGCACTTTTTTCTCTTTGCCCATGTTATCGATCCGCTGCGGGGTTATTCCCTGTCAGGTGAATGTTGAGTTAAACAATGGGGTATAGTGCTCCTCCTCATCCAATACTGTAGTCAGTGAATCCTGAATACAAGGGTGCCTACAGGGGTGAGTACAAATAACACTCCTTCAAGAGAGAGAGAGTGAGGAATCCTGTTGATCAACCAGAGGATGAGTTTTCAATTTGGAGGGAGACAGATATTAAAGTTTAACAGACCTAAAGCAAAAGAGAGGAAAAAAGTAATTTATCAATCCAGACCATTTTCCCAATGACGCCAGACCTGTGGGAGTCACTTTTTTCTACAAAATTGAAGGAAAAATAACACGACAAAGTGGGTTTGCAAATGTTAGGTTAGGCTATTTCTCTGGAGTTATTCAATCATCTTCACATCAAAATTCAATCTTACAGAAGAGACAAAAAGACAATCTCAGCCAGGAACTCCAGAAATTTCTGAAAATAAGTTAGAAGTAGTAGAGAATGGTACCGGTTGTTAGCCATAGAGATGAAAGGGAAGACATCCTGGATATAAAGAAATATCCTTTTATTGGCAAAACGTAAAATGATGAACATGCAAGCTTTCGACAGCACGAGGCTTCTTCCGCAAGGCTGATACAATCTAAATTTATTCACGCAACTCTATTTTGTCACTACTAGAACAAAGACTTTCTGAATGACAGAGAGGTTAAAAACACAAACAATCAGATACCCTTCAGATACCCAGACCTCCCATGGAGGACTAGAGGTGAAGTTGTATCTGATTGATGTTTAACCCTGGCCAATTCTTTATTAATGCCTGTTGATAATGAAGGTGTATTTCCTGTTTTATTTTACGACAGCCATTGCCAATCAGGCAATGGGTTTGCAAGATGAACCATCTATGTAATGTCAGACGTTTTTGTTCTAGTATGTATAAAATAAAGTTGCTTTATAAGATTCAGTATTGTAACAGCTGAGGAAGAAGCTAGTGCTTCTAAAGCTTGCATTTTCAATCATTTAGTTAGCCAATAAAAGATTTTCTTATATCCAAGATTGTCTCACTGGAAAATAATGTTTCTATTACGCAAATCTTGAAAAAAATATATACAAGGTCACACTCCAAAAGATTGCATCAGATACTGGCCACTTCCTCCGATGGGGGGAATCACTTAGGAATTTGGGTATTTAGGAGAAGGGAGGGATCAATGTTTGATCACCGGATGAAGGAGGTGGAACCCTCCGAAAAATTGTGTGTTAGGTTCAAGAAAGTATTTCACGATTTATACTTGAGGCGACATTCCATATATTTTTTTCAAGATGGGTGTTATAACCCAAAGAGGGTAAGAGGGTGGGGTTCTGCACCCAGGGTGGTGATTGGAATTGTGCATAGGAACCTTTTTTGTTTGAGGTTCTACACACATACTCTGTAGAAGTAAGAAAGGGGAAAATTTACTCAAAAAATCTTCATAACCCAAAATCTTCAGGGTCAGTTCAGACCATATTGTAGCATCTAAGATACTTAAATCATGAAGAAAAGTCCACTTCAGAATGGAAACCGTAAGATTCAGTCATCAACAAACATAATGCCAGGAGATTTTATTGTTGACATTAGGACTTAAAGGAGGCATACTTGCATGTTCCATATGTCCCAAGCCACCATAAAATACTTAGAATGGGGAGGGGAGGGAAATCCAAACTTCTACTCGCAGGTACATCCCTTTCAATAGTCTCTGCACCACAGCAGACACATTACACAAATAGTAATGGTGAGTGGGGGGGTACAGCAAGCGTACTCAAAAAACGTTATAGGGGGTAGAAATGAATCCGCATACGCTTAGATGACCTGAGTTGAGCAAAAGCCCCTTCGAAAGAGAAAGAAATAAAAATACCAGCAACAAAAACTCTAAAGGACAGGAGACAGCAATTGTGTTAACAAAATCAGAAATATAAATCTTCTTCTAACCCCAAGGCCAAGAAATGTGAATTTAGTTCTGGAAGATCAGGTCAAGAAAGAGCTAAATCAAGTCAAAGTCTTTCCTACATAAACTCTACAGGTAAAATATCATCCTGAGAAACATATTAAAAGCCTCGCGTGTCCTCTGCCAGACGCATAGGAACGTGCATTATCCAAAGGGCCAGAGAGGGCCCACCCTAGTTGGTCCTTCTCTCTCGGGATTCTTGTTGTGGTTAACCAAAAAGGGAGCCATCATAGAAAGGCTCCGAGGAAATTTCTTCTAAATATAAGTGTACCCAAAACCAGCCCGCAGTGGGGTGGGCGCCACTGTCTAACCTTCCTTGCAACCCACAAGGCAGTGATCTCTGAAAAGAAAGATGCTGCTCACTGTCAAAGTTAACAGAGACTACAAAAAAGCATAGGGAAGGTCTCAAGAGCTAGTTAAAAACCCTGGATTTTGGTGAGTGGGGAAATGGTACAAGTCCAAATGGAGAACAAAATACTTCTGACTATCTATCAATCACCAAGGTGGCACAGCATTTCCTACTGATCCTATTTTTATCCCCAGAAAGAAAATTTTGGGGGGGCCGCTAAATTTAGGCTTTCCGCACACACAAGTATAACATCAAGGGAATATCTAATCAGTGGGCAGGACCGACTGAGCAGAGATATCTGTATCACAATGAATGGACTGGGAATCTTTTACTCTTCAATCTACTCTATCAGAACTGGTGGAGGACCTCTCAAGAGTAGATTCTGATGACATCAGCAGTAAATCACCAAACGTTTTTAATATATTTCTACCTATACAAAAGACACCAAAGCAGCAGGGAGAGATGCGTCCCGTCCAATGGACACTTCAAGTGCTAACATTTTACCTACAAAAACTTCTAATACAAGGATGCCTAAAGAAAGTCTCGTCAGAATAAATGTACGATAATTCTTATAGCTTCAGCCTGGCCCATCAATCATGGTTTTAAAGTCTAGGTCAATTATTAACCAAACCGTTCCGGGAACTTCCACTCTGATGCACAGATATCTCCCTTTTCAAGGTCCCCTTATTACACCCTATGCATCCACCCTGTAATGAACCGTCCCAATGGACATGTGCATAATCTATCCTGAAATGGGGATATGATGATGAGATTAAGGAATGCTATTCTCTTGAAACGAGTCAGTTTAGGGGAAACATTAATGCAAAGCCAAAAAGGACTAAAAAATTTGGGAGAAAGAAAAATTTTGAAAAACTGGTGCCAAACAGACTTACCAGAAACGAATAAAACAAAACCTCATGTCCCATCATTTTGGAATTTTTAGATTTAGATTCAGGAAAGGGTTAAGCCCATAATACTCTTAAAGGATAAGTATCTTTTAAAAAAAAAAAGTTAAGGTTAGTGGGGCTATTTTTTTTTCTATATGCCCCCCCAGAGCCAACCTTTAACTGCTTCAAGTTGCTGGCTTCATCATTCTGATATTGGAATAGTTTTTCCCGATATTCGATTTCTAAATAGTACTGTGTTTAGTTTGACTTTCTGACAACTGTTCAGTTCAATTCCTGGTTGTTTGTACTGTCCTATAATTTTTGCTAAGGTCTGCAATAAAGGATCTTTAAATTTTTCTAGGGTTTAGTTTTCTTCATTGTTTTTATTAATTTGGATTGAAAAAGCCAAATTACGTGTTCTTTCTATTCTTCTTCGTCCTTTTTTCTTCTTCCGTTTTTATTCTTCATCTTTTTGGACCCGTGATTCTCCTCCCACAGTTTTTGAAGCTAGAGACATGATGAAATTCGGTAAAGACGTGCATGCTATAGGAGAAGTATAATATCTTCTAGCAAGGAAGGTTGTTTACGGCGTTTCGGCAAATTTCCAGACATTTTTTCCATAGGACTATAAGTTAACAATGCCTCAAATGTGGATTATTCAAAAACAGTTTGTTTCATGGTCATAAATACAAAATGTGAACCCTCAAACCCCCCACAGACACAGGTACACACAACCTACTGATACTTAACAGACCTATCCGTATGTAAGAATCCGAAAGAGGGACGAAGCCATATTAAAGGGGAACTGAAGTCAAAAAAACTTAATTTAGATTTATCCTCAATAATAAAAGATAGTTTTTATGGTTTGTAATCAAAAACCCCCCCCCCCCAAAAAAAAAGACCATACCCCCTCAACCAGAACCCAGGTACACCACACCCCCTATAATCTACTTATCACTGTGGCAGCCATACTTAAAGGGTAAACTGAAGTCTAAAAACTAATTGAGGATTTATCCTCAATACAAAGATAGTTTATGGTTGTAAAACACAAAAACAAGACATAAACACGCAACCATGACCCAGGTACAACACACCTAATGATCTAGCTGATCTGTTACTGTGGGCCAGCTATACTTAAAGGGTACTAAAGTAAAAAAAAAACAAAAAAACTAATTTGATATATCCTCAATAAAAAGATAGGTTTAGGGTTGTAAACACAAAAAAAGGACATACCCCTCAAACCAGACCCAGGTCATACACCTACTGATCTACATATCCATTACAGTGGCAGCCATAACTTAAAGGGTAACTAAAGTAAACAAAAAAAACTAATTTAGATTTATCCTCAATAAATAAAAGATATTTTAGTTATGGTGTTAACACAAAAAAGACATACCCCCTCAAACCCAACCCAGCCCAGGGCACACACAAACTACTTGATCTACTTATTCCATACAGTGGCAAGCATACTTAAGGGTAAATAAAAGTAGTGTTTCATTAACTAAAGTCAAAAAAGCAAATTTTTGATCAATAAACAAAAAGTGTTTCAGGGATTATTCAATAAAGAAGTTATGCATCAATTTAAAAATGGTGTGATTTTTTCCCCAACCAATCAGATTCTTAATGTAAGTTTGAAAGATAACATCGATATGGTTGGGGCAAAATTAGCACCATTTTTTAAATGATCAGACCAAACTTTTATTGAATCTCCTTATTTGTTTTTTGAACCGTCTCCAACGTGATAAGGTATACACACCTAATGACCTACCCCTCCATTACTGTTGCAGCCATAATTAAAGGGTAACTAAAGTAAAAAAAAACACGGAATTTGAACAATAATCAAAAAAGTTGTTTTTTTTCAACCCCCAACGGACCACAGGTACACACTACCTACGATTTTACTTATCCATTACTATGGAAGCCATAGTAAAGGGTAAACTAAAAGTTAAAAAAAAAACAACTAATTGTGATCAATAATCAGTTTGGGTTTTTTAACTTCCAACTTGTATGCCAGGTACCACCACACATACTGACCCCCCTTCCATTCTCCATTGCAGCCATATTTAAAGGGTAACTATATTTACCCTTTCTATATGATTAATATTATTTTATTGAGTTTTAAAAATCTGCAGCCACAACACACAAAATTTTCCCTTCAAAAATGCAGTATTTCAAGCCAAAATTCAAAGTTATGCTTAAATTTCCCTTTCTAGTTATTTTTGTTGGAGGCATCTCATTAATCTTTCATTGGTATTTCTAGTGTTTTATTGTTCATTTATAAGTATTTCTACATTGCACCTCTTTTGATGACCTCCTATTTTGTCTCTATTTGTACCATTGAGAAATCTATGCTAACTGTTAGGATTTTTTAAAAGATATGATAGAGTCACACCAGCACCTGTTTATGACATCCTCTGTGGAGATAGCCTATCTTTTCGATGAGTATAGACCATTGCCCTTTTTGGATGGGCCTATTGTTGCCTTAATTTATCTTTATATATTTCCTCATATTCCAAAATTTGTGTTTCATTTCAGGCAGCATCCTATCAGCGGGCAGAACACATGATGCGGCACCATCAAAGGGGGGAAATATTCGGGGGTATTATCAAGTTATTAAAATTGCATTATAAAACTGTTTAAATTATTGACTCGGTCTATAGATTATGTTTGGCGCATATTACACTAAGAAACACCATAACAAATGTTACACAAACTTTTAATATGCAATTTGCATATTCATTATAACTGGTGTGAAAAAGTCTAAAATTTACGATTTATACATCACTATAAATACAATGTATAGTTTTCTTTCTCCATTTAAAGGAAAATGTCCATCCCCCAACTAAAATTTGCCCCAGTGCTGGCCCCATGTGCCAGGCGTTTACAAATCTTACATTTCTTCTCTGCTACTTTTACATTATCCGCAGGGCTAAAGAAAGTCCAGAAGAGAAAAGTTAACCGAGTAGGAGTGCCTTTTGTCATCAAGGTATCTGCCCCTCCTGTCCTCTGGAGGGACTCTACAGTTGCATTTGTATTTGCATGGGCGAGGTTCCAACCCCATTTTTCAAAGAAGTGCTTCTTGCCATAGAAGCAACGTGTTCCATTGGCTGAGCTTGAGGGGGCAAAGAGAACTGGATTTGATAGAGTGACTTTAATTACTGTAAGTATTTCTCCACCAGGAGACATGTACGAAGTGCATAAGTGCCGTTTACAACCCGACATCTCACGTGGGATGAGCCGTGCGGATTTATTTTTCATGTAGGGGAGGAGGGTGGTTTTAAAAAATAGGTTAGTTAGTCTTTAACAAAATATTTTTATTGTGAATATGTTGATTCTGCTCAGCTAAACTGAATCTTTAAGGGTGTGCTCAGGTTTCTGCTCCTTTGGGCCCTTTATTATAAAAGAGAATCGGTATCGTTATCTTAAAATACGACGTTATCGTAAAATAACGACTACCGGGTATTTATAGGAGGAGGATTTGGATCACCCATAGGCCCCCCTACAGCCCACATAAGTCTTGTACCATCAATGTGATGGAAAATTATGTTCAGTAAAGATGAACCAGGGTTCTCAGATGTCCCCTCCCCGATTTTTGATTCAGTGGACAGGAAAATCATTGGGTTAGGCTTGTATTAGGTTACTCTGCATATACATTTTGGATACTCTATTTAAATATTGTAGAAGGGAAAAAATAAGAGAACAGGAGTGGACATGCAATGAAAATGTTAGTGGCAAGAGGATATTTAGTTGGTTAATTGATCGTATCAACACTGAAGATCCACTTATCCCTGGTTAGTTTCTATAAATTGCAATCTAAGCCAATTGAGTAAGTTCACATTACTTTCCTCTGTTTGGATCCCGTATATTTCATAGGTGATTGCAGGTGAAGGATGGCCAAAACTTATTTCTTACCCCCACTCTATACTATCCCTGTACAGCTTTTACATTGTGGAGCTGGAAGAAGCTAAGCAAAGCCTGTCCTGCACCTAAATAATTTTTGAGGATTTTTCACTTTTACACAGCCACAAATTATCATAGAACACATATTGAGCATCTGGCATATTGACACACATAGGGCGATATAGACACACCCCCGCCACTCCCACCTATGCAATTCAGTGTATCGCCCTTTATTAGTTAAAGCGATGAGAGATGTACCCATGAGGTGCTAAGTATATGTGACACGAGGCGCTGTTAAGCCCACAGGTGCACACTCATGTGGGTAGGGAGCACTTAGAGTGAAATATTTCCAGAATGGTTTAACCCTACGCGATGCATAGAGAGCCCGCGCGCTATTGGCTGGTGCATTGCACTTAAGGGGGCAAAAAGAGAGTAGCAACAATGCAGCACAGACATTCCCCAATCAATTGCTAAAATCTTGACTAACTCCCCCCCGCGAAAGTTACTGGACATTCGGTGGGTAAGAGATACCAGTACTGATTCTTCTTGGTTAAGGTTTATAAAATGTTCAGTGGTATCTAAATATTGTTTGCGTTTTCTGTTGTTGTAAGGGTATACCAAAAGATAGTGTTGACTGGGGGTGGGTATTGTTTGGTATTTTTTTAGTGTATACCATATTTTAGTTAGTTAGTTTGTTTTTTGGTTATGCTGTTCATTTTTGTCAAGAAAACAAAAGCCATAGTTTATCAGCATTGCTGCAATGTCTTACAGTTTTCATATTTTTAATTGTATGCATGCGGTGTATTTTCCCAACTTGCCATTTTTTTCCGGGCATGAAAGGAATTCCTTTGTTGACTTCTTTCAAATAAAACAATCATCAGATTTAATTCAATGTCTATATTTTACCGAAAATGCCCTTCGTTTCCAGCTTTGTTCATTCATTCTACCCACAGTTATTTAAATTATGTATTTACAATGATTTCATGAAAAACTTAGCATGTAGCTAAGAGTTTCAATTAAAATGTGCTTATATTCTAAAATCTATGAATACGCATTGATTAAGGATGGATTGTTTTTTTCCTTTACTTTATGTTTTAAAAGCCCTGGCATAAAGAAAAAAAAAATATGCACGGTCTAATATATCAATTATTACACATGGAAGGCCATTTTGCACTCAGCTACTGAAAGTAGTTAAAATGGAAAGCCATCAAGTTCTTATTAAAATGTGCCACCTATTGACAGTATATGAAAGGTTGTAAATATCAATTCTTAGTGTCCATGTTCAATACATGTGAATGAAAAGGCCCACAGTTATTCCATTTGTTAAATTTACACATTTCAACAATGTTGTGTAATTCTTGGGAACTAATGGAGGCCATTATAAGTAAGCTTAAATAAGGCACAGGTGGAATAAGGGTGGTGGAGACTTGAAGAGGTTAGATTAAGGTGAGGATTTAAAAAATGGCCCTGATTTTAGTAAATCCTGGAATCAATGTATTATTAGAATTACAATCCATATAGAGCAGGGTTGTTGTAAACAACCAATGCTTTATGGGGCAGTCAATGTACAAGGCAGATAGTGGCCTTTTAAGAATGAAATTTAAGAATGGGTTAACACTATTCGCGCTGCATAGAGAGCCGCTATGCTTGGTGCATTGCTTAAGGGGGGCAAAAAGAGCCGTAGGAAACGGATGCAGCACAGGACATACCAATCAGCTGACAAAACCTTTGCTAATCCAATATTCAAGGGCGTTGTTATGATGGGTAAGAGATACCAGTACTGATTTCTTCTGGTAAGTTGTTTTATAATATTTTGAGTGTTTATCTAAATGTTATTGTTTGCTTTTTACTGTTGTCGGGTAAGGATTTACAAAATGTACCATACTGGATTTTGTATACATTTTTTAGTTTTAAACCACTTTGTTTTGTTTTTTTTTTTAGGTTTTTTGTCAAGAAAACCAAAATGCCATTACTTTCTCAGCAGTTCCTGCAATTTCCTGTGGGATTGGGAGGGCCTAAGGCAAGGTCACACGCATACCTGGACCCTTCCTTGTCTACGATCGGCTGGTTTTAAAAAGCTGAGGGCGCATAAGAGAAGGGGAAACTTACGCGTGATCAGGTTTAAAAGAACGGTCCAGTTGATAATGATATAGCTAAAAACGGTTGAGGCAGAGGACGTGGGCTTGTGGCAGGTATTTTACCTCAGGGCCCCCCTATGGTCACAGGGGTGGTAGTATGTTGCACTGCTAGCATGAGAGAAAACACTCCTCCACCCACCTTGACTACTTGGTTAGTA
>JAACNH010003322.1:0-30016 GCA_019447015.1 Hymenochirus boettgeri
CGGGCAGCCCAACAGGCAACACGATCAGTACACACGGGCCGCCCTACAGGTGACACGCATCAGACACACGGGCAGCCCATACAGGCGACACGCATCAATACACACTGGCAGCCCATACAGGCTCTAGCATCAGAACACACAGGCAGCCCCTACAGGAGCCACACATCAGTACATATGGGCAGCCCATACAAACACCTCCAGTACATTAAATACATTCACCAGCATGCACAACTACTTCAAATATACATGACACACACTATGCACACATAACCTAAGCATACCCCACACAAACTAAACAAAAGCAGCACACGTACTATACACAATAGTTTGTATATCTAGTCAAATTAAGTATATACTATTCTAATGCACATACTGAACCCTGGGCTTACACATACCACACGCATACTGAACCCTGGGCTTACACATACCACACGCATACTGAACCCAGGGCCTACACATACCACATGCATACTGAACCCAGGGCCTACAATACCACACGCATACTGAACCCAGGGCTACCTACACATACCACACGCATACTGAACCCAGGGCCTACACATACCACACGCATACTGAACCCAGGGCCTAAACATACCACACGCATACGGAATCCAGGGCCTACACATAACCACACGCATACGGAATCCAGGGCCTACACATACCACACGCATACGGAATCCAGGGCCTACACATACCACACGCATACGGAGTCCAGGGCCTACACATACCACGCGCATACGGAGTCCAGGGCCTACACATACCACGCGCATACGGAGTCCAGGGCCTACACACCACGGCAACGGAGTCCAGGGCCTACACATACCACGCGCATACGGAGTCCAGGGCCTACACATACCACGCGCATACGGAGTCCAGGGCCTACACATACCACGCGCATACTGAATCCAGGGCCTACACATACCACGCGCATACTGAACCCAGGGCCTACACATACCACGCGCATACTGAACCCAGGGCCTACACATACCACGCACATACTGAACCCAGGGCCTACACATACCACACACATACTGAACCCAGGGCCTACACATACCCACACATACTGAACCCAGGGCCTACACATACCACACCACTACTGAACCCAGGGCCTACACATACCACACACATACTGACCCAGGGCCTACACATACCACACACACACTGAACCCAGGGCCTACACATACCACACACATACTGAACCCAGGGCCTACACATACCACACACATACCATTCACCCACGATTCACTATCTGTAGCACCTTAATTGCTGAATTTCATGGGAGCACGAGTAAGTAACATCAGGGAGAGAAGTTTCCATACACAAGCACATTAGCCTTTCCAATGTATGAAAACTGCAACTCCCAGCATTTCCTTATAATCACTTTGCATTGACAGAGTAGAGAGAGTGTTGGTAATTATAGTTTTCAAATATCAGGGGTCTATAAATACACAATACAATGCACATACAGTACACACACACTGAACATGTAGTACAGAGTATACATACTGTACACAGCGTACATACTGTACAGTCCACAAATACCACACAGCATATTATATACTACACATACCATCATTTTACATACATCACACATACAAAACAGTCTCTAAACAGTGCCACAACATAGTTTTATTGTTGATTATTGGCGATTATATGTTGCACAGCCTCTGGACATGTACAGCTGCTGTGCATTCAACATCACGCCACATCTTATTTCACCTTTCTTTGACAAGCTAGTACAGAGTCTATCTGTACACTACGCACACACAGTCTATACGTACATTGCAGTCTATTCGTATACTGCACACAGCGCAGTCTTTGTAAACAGTTTATTATTATACACTGCACAAATCGTACAGACTATATTGTCTATAGTGCACTGCACACGCCGTACAGTCTATAAGTACACTGCAACCGCCGGATACACAGTCTATATGTACACTGCACATAGACCGTTTATACGTATACTACACATACTGTACAACAGTTTTACGAACAATACCTACCGTGCACAACAGTCTATGGTACACTGCACATAATGTAGATGGCACACACCGTACAGTCTACATGTACACAATCTAGAAGTACACCGAACATACCCAACAAACAGTCAAATAACACATGCCCAAGGGAGCAATATGTAATTCTCCCTCTTTACAAAGCATTGGTAAGGCCTCATTTGGAATATGCAGTGCACTTTGGAATCCTGTGTACAAAAAGGACATCTTTGAAATGAAAGGGTTCAGAGAAGAGCAACTAAATTAATAAGGGGATTGGGGGAGCTTGAATATGAAGAGAGACTGGAAAAGTTACAATTATGTACGCTGGAGAAAAGGCGCTTGCGTGGGGATATGATTACTGTTAAATATATTAACGGGCCAAACAATAAACTATCTGGGGCATTGTTCACCAATAGAACATGGCAAAGGACACAAGGACATCCCTTAAGACTTGAAGAAAAAAGGTTTAGGCTTCAAGTTTGGAAAGGGTTTTCACGTTACTAGTAGATACATAAAGTAGAGTTGATCCAGGGAAAATTCCGATTGCCACTTGGAGCAGGAAGGAATTTTTTTCCCCTTTCATAAATTTGGTGGGGGGTTTTGCCTTCCTCGGATCAACAGTTAGGCAGGAAATGAGGATATTGCTAGATGGGTTGGACTGGATGGACATATGTCTTTATTCAACCTCAAATACTATACTATAGGAACACGCAATACCATACCACAACATCTGTACGGTATGTGCAGTGCACAATAGAGTATATATTATATATATAATAGACACGCACACCACACATACAGTCTAACGTACAGAGTCCACAAAGTCTACACGTACTCCACACCCAGGGTACACCGTACAAATGGTCTATAGGTACACCTTACAAATGGTTTATAGTTACACCACACACAGGGTACTCACGGGTTATACGTACACCGCACAGAATACACACCGTCTATACATACACAGCACACAGGGTACACATGGCCTAAACGTACACCACACACAGGGTCACAAATGGTCTATAAGTACACAGGTACCTACAGGGTCTATACATACACCGCACTCAGGGTACACACAAGGTCTATATGTATGCCTATTTAGGTATACGAATGCAGACAAGTGGCCGCTCCAGGGTTAGTTCCGATATGATCCAGACTAAGGGGGTGTTTCCCCGAAACGCGTTGGATGCAGGGTATTGTGTGTGTTTTTACGATGAGCAAGTACTAAATAAGTTTTCTCCACCAAGAACCGGAAAGTGCGGCTTACCTTTTTTCTCTATTTAGGTATATATGAACACGTGTGTACTAACGCACATGCGGTCTATACGTACGTGCTCACACCGAAAACACAGTCTATATACGTAAAGAGCACACAGCATACACAGTCTATACGTACACTGCACATACCATACACGGTTTTATGCGTACACTGCACATACTCACCCGCGGTCTATGCATACAACTGCACTTACCAACACTGCAGTCTATATGGACATTCCACAAATTAAATGCGGTAGATACATACAGTGCACAAGCAGTACACTCCACCTATACGCACACTGCAAATACCACACATTGTCTATATGCTCACTGCACAACACGTAGACAAGGTCTATACGTACAATGCACATCGGTCTATACGTACACTGCATATACCGAAACAGTTTATGCGTACAGAGCAAACACACCGTACATGGTCTAAACTACACTGCACATACCATTACACAACCGGCTTATGTGTAAAGTGCACACACCTACACGGTCTTTCCTAACACTGTGCATACCGCACACAAAGTCTATAGGTACACTGCACATATGGTCTATACATACACTTCACTATCAGACATGGTCTATACGTACACATGGATACACCACTTACATAGCCTATACGCACACTGTACTCTAAATACCATACACAGAGTCTATACATACAGACGCACATGCTGGTATATTCATGGACTGCACATACTGTACACACGGTCTATATGTACAGTGCACACACCATGCATTCAGTCTATAGAACAGTACACATACCTTACACAAGGCCTTTACATACTGCAATGGCGTATACGTGGTCTCTACGTAACAATTCCCACACCGCACACACTGGTCTCTACGTACAATTCCACACCGCCCACACACACGGTCTCTACGTACAATTCCACACCGCACAACGGTCTCTACGTACAATTTCCCACACCGCACAACCCGGTCTCTACGTACAATTCCCACACCGCACACCACGGTCTCTACGTACAATTCCCACACCGCACACACAGTCTCTACGTACAATCTCCACCGCACAAACGTCTTACGTACAATTCCCACACCGCACACACAGCTCTTACGTACAATTCCCACACCGCACACACAGTCTCTAAGTACAATTCCCACACCGCCACACAGTCTCTACGTCAATTCCCACACCGCACACACAGTCTCTACGTACAATTCCACACCGACACACACAGTCTCTACGTACAATTCCCACACCGCAAACAGTCTCTACGTACATTCCCACACCGCACACCACAGTCTCTACGTACATTCCCACACCGCACCACACCGTCTCTACGTACATTCCACACCGCACACACAGTCTCTACGTACAATTCCCACACCGACACACAGTCTTACGTCAATTCCCACACCGCACACAGTCTCTTACGTACAATTCCAAACCGCACACACACAGTTCTACGTACAATTCCCACACCGCACACACACAGTCTCTACGTACAATTCCACACAGCACACACAGTCTCTACGTACAATTCCACACCGCACACACAGTCTCTACGTACATTCCCACACCGCACACCAGTCTCTCAGTACAATTCCCTACCGCCACACACAGTCTCTAAGTACAATTCCCAACCGCACACACAGTCTATACGTACCACTTCCATACCGCACACACAGTCTCTACGTACAATTCCCATACCGCACACACAGTCTCTACGTACAATTCCCATACCGCACACACAGTCTCTACGTACAATTCCCATACCGCACACACAGTCTCTACGTACAATTCCCATACCGCACCACACAGTCTCTACGTACAATTCCCATACCGCACACCACAGTCTCTACGTACAATTCCCATACCGCACACACAGTCTCTACGTACAATTCCCATACCGCCACACACAGTCTCTACGCTACAATTCCCATACCGCACCACACAGTCTCTACGTACATTCATACAGCGCACACACAGTCTCTACGTACAATTCCCATACCGCACACACAGTCTCACGTACAATTCCCATACCGCACAACAGTTCTCTACGTACAATTCCCATACCGCACACACAGTCTCTACGTACAATTCCCATACCGCACACACACAGTCTCTACGTACAATTCCATACCGCCACACAGTCTCTACGTACAATTCCCATACGCACACACAGTCTCTACGTACAATTCCCAACCGCACACACAGTCTACGTACAATTCCCATACGCACACACAGTCTCTACGTACAATTCCCATACCGCACACACACAGTCTCTACGTACAATCCCATACCGCACACACAGTCTCTACGTACAATTCCCATACCGCACACACAGTCTCTACGTACAATTCCCATACCGCACACACAGTCTTACGTAAATTCATACCGCACCACAGTCTCATACAATTCCCATACCGCACACAACGTCTCTACGTACAATCCCATACCGCACACACAGTCTTCTACGTACAATTCCATACCGCACACACAGTCTTAGTACAATTCCCTACCGCAACACAGTCTCTACGTACAATTCCCACCCGCACACACAGTCTCTACGTACCATCCCATACCGCACACACAGTCTCTACGTACAATTCCCATACCGCACACACAGTCTCGTACTTACATTCCCATAACCGCACACACAGTCTCTACGCAATTCCCATACCGCAAACACAGTCTCTACGTCAATTCCCATACCGACAAACAGCTCTACGTACATTCCATACCGCACACACAGTCTCTACGTACAATTCCATAACGCACACACCGTCTCTACGTACAATTCCCATACCGCACACACAGACAGTCTCTACGTACAATTCCCATACCGCACACAGTATCTACGTACAATTCCCATACCGCACACCAAGTCTCTAGTACAATTCCGGGCAGCCCATACAGGCACCACGCATCAGTACACACGGGCAGCCCATACAGGCAACACGCATCAGTACACACGGGCAGCCCATACAGGTGACACGCATCAGTACACACGGGCAGCCCATACAGGCGACACGCATCAATACACACTGGCAGCCCATACAGGCTCTATGCATCAGAACACACAGGCAGCCCCTACAGGAGCCACACATCAGTACATATGGGCAGCCCATACAAACACCTCCAGTACATTAAATACATTCACCAGCATGCACAACTACTTCAAATATACATGCACCACACTATGCACACATAACCTAAGCATACCCCACACAAACTAAACAAAAGCAGCACACGTACTATACACAATAGTTTGTATATCTAGTCAAATTAAGTATATACTATTCTAATGCACATACTGAACCCTGGGCTTACACATACCACACGCATACTGAACCCTGGGCTTACACATACCACACGCATACTGAACCCAGGGCCTACACATACCAACGACATTAATGAACCCATGGGCCTACACATACACACGCATACTAAGAACCCAGGGCCTACACATACCACACGCATACGAACCAGGGCCTACACATACCACACGCATACGGAATCCAGGGCCTACACATACCACACGCATACGGAATCCAGGGCCTACACATACCACACGCATACGGAGTCCAGGGCCTACACATACCACGCGATACGGAGTCCAGGGCCTACACATCCACGCGCATACGGAGTCCAGGCCTACACATACCACGCGCATACGGAGTCCAGGGCCTACCCATACACGGCGCATACGGAGTCCAGGGCCTACACATACCACACGCATACTGAACCCAGGGCCTACACATACCACACGCATACTGAACCCAGGGCCTACACATACCACACGCATACGGAATCCAGGGCCTACACATACCACGCAATACGGAGCCAGGGCCTACACTACCACACGCATACGAGAGTCCAGGGCCTACACATACCCACGCGCATACGGAGTCCAGGGCCTACATACCACGCGCATACGGAGTCCAGGGCCTAACCATACCACGCGCATACGGAGTCCAGGGCTACACATACCACGCGCATACGGAGTCCAGGGCTACACATACCACAGAGCATACGGAGGTCCAGGGCCTACACATACCACGCGCATACTGAAACCAGGGCCTACTACCTAACACACTGACCGGCCTACTGAACACCAAGGGACTACAACATACCACACACATACTGAACCCAGGGCCTACACATAACCACCACATACGACCCAGGGCCTACACATACCACACACATACTGGAACCCAGGGCCTACACATACCACACACATACTGAACCCAGGGCCTACACATACCACACACATACTGTGTAGGCCCTGGGTTCAGTGTTGTGTGTGGTATGTGTAGGCCCTGGGTTCAGTATGTGTGTGGTATGTGTAGGCCCTGGGTTCAGTATGTGTGTGGTATGTGTAGGCCCTGGGTTCAGTATGTGTGTGGTATGTGTAGGCCCTGGGTTCAGTATGTGTGTGGTATGTGTAGGCCTGGTTCAGTATGTGGTGTATGTGTAGGCCCTGGGTTCAGTAGTGCGCGTGGTATGTGTAGGCCCTGGGTTCAGTATGCGCGTGGTATGTGTAGGCCCTGGATTCAGTATGCGCGTGGTAGTGTAGGCCCTGACTCGTATGCGCGTGGTATGTAGGCTGGACTCCGTATGCGCGTGGTATGTGTAGGCCCTGGATCCGTATGGCGTGGTATGTGTAGGCCCTGGACTCCGTATGCGCGTGGTATGGTGTGCCCTGGACTCCGTATGCGCGTGGTATGTGTAGGCCTGGACTCCGTTGCGATGTGGTGGTAGTGTAGGCCCTGGATTCCGTATGCGTGTGGTATGTGTAGGCCCTGGATTCCGTATGCGTGTGGTATGTGTAGGCCTGGATTCGTATGCGTGTGGTATGTGTAGGCCCTGGGTTCAGTATGCGTGTGGTATGTGTAGGCCCTGGGTTCAGTATGCGTGTGGTATGTGTAGGCCCTGGGTTCAGTATGCGTGTGGTATGTGTAGGCCTGGGTTCAGTATGCGTGTGGTATGTGTAGGCCTGGTCAGTATGGTGTGGTATGTGTAAGCCCAGGGTTCAGTATGCGTGTGGTATGTGTAAGCCCAGGGTTCAGTATGTGCATTAGAATAGTATATACTTAATTTGACTAGATATACAAACTATTGTGTATAGTACGTGTGCTGCTTTTGTTTAGTTTGTGTGGGGTATGCTTAGGTTATGTGTGCATAGGTGGTGCATGTATATTGAAGTAGTTGTGCATGCTGGTGAATGTATTTAATGTACTGGAGGTGTTTGTAGGGCTGCCCATATGTACTGATGTGTGGCTCCTGTAGGGGCTGCCTGTGTGTTCTGATGCAAGAGCCTGTATGGGCTGCCAGTGTGTATTGATGCGTGTCGCCTGTATGGGCTGCCGTGTGTACTGATGCGGTCACCTGTATGGGCTGCCGTGTGTACTGATGCGTGTTGCCTGTATGGGCTGCCCGTGTGTACTGATGCGTGGTGCCTGTATGGGCTGCCCTTGTGTACTGATGCGTGGTGCCTGTATGGGCTGCCCTTGTGTACTGATGCGTGGTGCCTGTATGGGCTGCCCTTGTGTACTGATGCGTGGTGCCTGTATGTGTTGCCCATGTGTACTGATGCGTGGTGCCTGTATGGGTTGCCCATGTGTACTGATGCGTGGCGCCTCTATGGGCTGCCCGTGTGCTGAGTGCGTGGCGTCTGTATGGGCTGCCCATGTGTACTGATGCGTGGACACTGTATGGGCTGCCCACATAAAAGGGGTTTACATATAGTTGTGCATGTTTGTTTTATTTATAGACTTTGTACAATATGAATGGTTTGTACATCTGTGGTCTGTGGACAGAATGTTTTGTGTAGTATCGCATGTCTGGTTCTATATTGGGGGGTTTTTGTGTAATGTGCTTGAAAGGGGCCTTATGGACTATGAAAACCAAAGTGGGATACATTTAAACTTTCTCTTGTTGTAGGACACGTGTACGCCCTATTCTTCATTAAGCTGCAGTTAAACAGTATTTAAATCCTTTCATTGACAGATACATTGTATAATATTGTGCTTAGGCCCCAGACTCGTAGTAAGCAAATCTTCCCAGGTACAATGTAGCAAATTAGTGAAGCACTCACCGCCATGAGCTGTGTGGTCCCCAGACCCGTAAGCAGCGCGTCCTTCCTAAGAAAATGAACGTCGGACACCTCAGGCTTTGGTAAACATAACTTTTATTTTGTTATTGTTTCGTTGCTAGCATTTATGTGATGTACACAGTGTATCTGTCAATGAAGGATTTAAATAGACCAAGTGTTATACTTGACATGTGGTTTAAGAAATACTGAACATATCTATTTCTTTGTTATTGTTTCGTTGCTGGGCGTCTTTTTATCTGCTGACATGGAATAAAAGTTTTACCGTAAGCTGAGGTGTCCGATGATCATTTTCTTCTGAGGAACGCGGCTGCTTACTCTTTATTTACAGGAAGTGCAATGACCAGGGATACATACACCACCGAATGTCCGTCTGTTGTTAAACTTCATATACTCTTGGTTTAATAAAACCAATGGGATGCCCTGCAGTGTCCCATTAGCAACATGCTTTATTTTCTGTACTGATTTTTTCCTGTTCCCCTGGAGCATGTCATACATTGTCACTGCAAGTTTAACATCATTGCTCTTGAGTACCTGCCTAGTTTGGATACAAGTGATTGCAGCTTGACCTAGTACAGATGTTGCAGCTATGGAATAATGAATGGATTCCATTTAAATTCAGCCATGAGAGCCTTTTATTTTAAAATCTGAGGTCCCGGCCCCAAATCTGTTGGGAAAATAAGCCGACTCAGTGGTTTTTCCTTTAGAACGAAGCTTGCATTGACCTTGGGTGAGTTATTTTTCCTGTTTGTGGAAGCCTCCTAGTAGTAATTGTCACGTTTCCAGGTTATGGTATGTAAAGTCTCATCCCAGAGACCGGCGTCCCATAGCCCTATACAGGTTTAATGATCAGACATGTTGGAACAGCTTTGGTTGGACTGTCCATATTGCTGCCTCCACGAATCCAGACTACTGATCAGCATTCTTCTGACGTTAGGATCTGTATGTACAGTTGGGGGTTGCTATTGAGGACATAAAGCTGGACTATGATTTGACCGCTGGTATTCATTGTTGATGCCCAAGGTTTACAGCAAATTCTGTCATACTTTGCACTGTAAAGAACAGCAATAGTGAGATTGTCTTGTAACTCAAACGTACTGTCCAGGATGACTAATGGATTACTTACTGCTTACTGGGTCGGGCAAGCCAACGTTAATAGACACTTATGTTTCTGCTGAGGGTTATCTATTGAGCTGTGGCTGAATTGTGTTGTTTTGTAATAGTACAGGATGTTGGAGTGTATTTCTAAATGTCGTTCGTTCTATTGCTATATTTTTAGATCCCAGGCCTTGTATGGTAATGTGTGCATAATGTATATGTTCCTTCCCCCCTAGAAAACACACTTGCATTTAATGTCCATTTCCCTTTAAGAACTAAGTTGTATGTGTATGGCATCCTTGCAGTGATGCAAGGACTTTGTTCTGTGCAGGATAATCCCCCAAGGTCAATTTGTTTTTATGGCTTGCTACTTGCAGTGAGGATGGCACGTGGCGAGAAGGATAGCATTGCTTTGTGACCGTGCTAACTTCTCTGTTGTTAGTGAGTAAAATGTTTTGGCTGCAAGTGGCTTGGGGCCATGGAACTCTCTCCAGTTAATCATGTTTGAATGGTCTTTAACTCGCCCTGTTTCTGCAATCTGTCTACTTCATGGTGGACATTTAACTCTTTAAACTTCTTGCTGATAATTCTTATAAGCATTTGTTTTTGTTGAACTATTTAAAGCCATTCTGCATTGACATAGACCTTGTTTTAACCTTTATTTCTCATTGTTTTTAATACAACAGATGGGCAACATTACCTTTTGTAGTCCTTACAGTAAACTAAAATTCACATTTTGCATATGGGAAAAAAGCTGTCTGGGAAAATCTGTAGAAATATTGCTAAACTGTTGTATGTCTTTTCTTTGTTCAATTGTAAAACTTTAACTTTTTTTCATGTGTTTTGGACAATGAAATCATTATATTTTCGGAACATTTGAATAAACCGCAGTTATTGATATGTGCACATACCGTGTGTAAAATGAGAAACCTCAACATTAAGCGTAATACTATTACTTTTAATGACCGTTGTATTAAATAATGACCTGGCTAGTTAGATCTGAATTTATTATTTTAATAAGAAGCTTATTTACAATAGGCTTTACCAATCAACAGTAAGCCTGTCAACATTGTATTGGGCGGCCATATTGTCCCCCCCCCTTCATACAGTACTTGTAGGGGCCACGAATCCTGTTGTCAGGCTACCATGTACATTGCATAACGTTGCATGCAAATAGTGTGTAAAGGAGGGATATCTTAAAGGAATAGTTCACTTCAATAGTGAACTATTCCTTTTCTACATTGATTGAAGCCCGGAGTTTAAGGAGCTATGCCTTACCTCCGTTCTTCAATCAATGTTAGATAGCCAGGAAGGAAAAGGGATAGTTCACATGGACGGTATTACAATTTTGTTGGAGATATAAGCACTACATGTAAGGTTTATATTTTCATTATTTCATTTGAAGTAACTCGGGTTAACATGTTTTGATAAAACCATTAAGAAAATGAAGGATTATGGGTACTGGTTGGACTGTGGGTTTGGTCCTCTTGTCATTTTGCATTGCTCAGTGTAATTCCTTACAAGACATTGTTTTGCCTGAAGGTCCCACTATAATTTAACTTTACTGATATTTTCCATATTTTTTTAAAAATAGGGGTTGTTGCAGTCTACGTGGTAGAAGATGGCGATTACAGTGGACAACACCGGGAAGAGGGATTTCTACTACTGAGAATGGCTCTAAGTTTATCTCATGTTTGTTAACAACATGGTCGCTATCCCGTCCTATGTATATTATTAATAGCTCTGCAGCCGGTCAGAGTTATAGACAGAAAAAGTTCTGGATATTGAAGGAGTCATGTTTAAATGGCTTTTAGCTATGGTTGATCTTGGGGCTGGAGTGCTGGGTATACAGGTAAGTCATTGCACAGTCCTGGATTTTACGTTTTGTGAAGTTATTTATTAACATTTGTTTATCTTTTCACCATGACACTTTAGCGGATATTTGCATTTATCTATTTGCATTAGACTTTTCAAAGTCGGTTAATCTTTGGAAGTTGCACCTAGTTTATAAAGCGCACAGACTGTAAAATCAGCCTCTGCACAATTCCTGATGTGCAAGCAAAATGAATTCCCTTATGTCAGGGCTTGACAAATCCCAAATCGAAAAATTAACTGGCAGGTTTTTAGGCCATTATTCTCTGTTTATAATGCATTTTACCAGCAATACGTATAGAAAGAGTTCTAACATTCTAAACATGTTTATGAGGAAAAACTGTGGCAATAAACCAGGTTATTGTATTGCTGTGTCTCAGTTTTCATCCGGTCTATATTTCACATGCAAACAGTGTCCTCCTATTAGTAATAAATGGTCAGGTTGTGTTTGGCCTGATGGTTATACTGGGAATCAATAATATGAGGACAGGCATTAGAAGAGTCAACGAACATTAAAGCTCCCTATCTATTCCTATATTTTATTGCAAGGGAGGATTTAACTGAATATATTTTACACGTGCACTTTGGACCTTTTTCTGCTTTTCAGTAGGTGTTAGTCTCCTATTTAAGTAGAGAGAAGTTGTCTAGCGTCGTATCAGGTTGCTGATCAGTTTATTTTTCCTTAATCATTTCATATTTGTTTTGAAAACCATTAACAGAAGAAACTTTAAACAAGATCCATAGTTTAATCCCAGTGCAGGACTTGAATGCCACGGGTTAGGACTTCCTGTCATTCACAGTTAAGAAATGCAGCAGTACCCTAATTCTTTTATATTGGTTATTTAAAGGGGAAGAGTTACCATCTTTACAAACATGCTTTAGTCTGGTCTGAGTGGCACCCTCACTTCACTGGCGATCCAACCAATGAGAACACACATTTTCCACAGAGCCTTAAACCGTCAGTCCAGTGAGGAGGACGGCATCCAGCCCCGACGGAATCTACTTCAAAGCACACCTTCTCATTGGTTAAGTAACCGGCCATGTTAGGTGCTGCAGCCAGAAAAACTGACGAGAAAACAAGGCATTTAACTGTGAAACCATAGAGTTTGGGGTTTCAAGGGGAGTTGCCCATAGGGAAATTTTTAGTTTTGTGGCAAATCCTAAGAGTCAATAATAGAAGAGTTGAGGGTCGCACTCCAAGATCTATAAGATCTTTATTTAGTGACCAACATCAAAACACAGTGTTTCGGGGGTATCAGGTGCCCCCTTCCTTACCTGAGGATGAGGACACCTGATACCCTCGAAACATTGTGTTTTTGATGTTGGTCACTGAATAAAGAACTTATAGATCTTGGAGTGCGACCCTCAACTCTTCTATTATTGGACTATTATCCATGGAGGTTGGATATAAGTAAGCACCACAGGTTGGATAGAGTGCATTGGGCCTTGTTTGCTATTTGTATCAAATCCTGGAGTCCTGAAGATGTTACTCAATAGTGATTTTTTTTTTTAATGGAATTATCGTAGTTAACCACACTTGTTGAAGATTAAGCAGGTATAATAATATATAATCCAATCAGTGAAGGCCAATCTTGCTAAACAATCCAAACTGTGAATTATTTGATATTTTTGTGGGTTTTACCTTGGTAAATAATATAATGATTGTGTTTATCAACAGTGACCATGTATGATATAGATGCTGAAATATTAACTGGGTTATTAAGGGGAATTAGAAAGATTAGAAGGTTTCAAGCAGGAAACGAGAGACTGACATCTAGCAAATTAGTGGGTGACTGAACAGACGCTCATTGTGTCACCCTGAATGTTTGACTTATTGCCAGTTTATCAAAGACATAGAGACAATTACCCACTGTCAAAACAAAAACAAAAAAAGTGCTGGTTAACTATAGGATAATGTCATTGTATACGGTTTGTAGTTTAATACACTGAAATGCATTAAGGGTAGGGAGTAATGGCACTCTGATACCCAAATATTGCAGGGATCTTGGCGCAAACTGACGTTACAACAATTCGCGTGTTGAGTGTGGCCTCAGCCTTAAAGTGTATGTATACTGAAAAAATTACTTTGCGTCATATTAATCTATAAATAAATATCTAAGTAGCACTTACTCTGAGGTGTGTGTGTTGCTGCATTCTTTCATTACATGTTTTGCATACAGTATACAGCACACCAACTGTCAAACCATTCCAGCTACAGCAAAACTGCTTTCAGAAATGCAAACATGAGATGTTTCAGATTAGATATCTAATGAAATAGGGGACAGATCAACAACAATAGATACAGTGATAGTGGGAAGAATTATGTTTCCACTAATGGGCAATTAAAAAAAACAAATTTGCCTATGTACATACCTTTAAGGTTTCTATACATAGGAAATTGGCTTCTTACGTTCACATGATGCCAGAATTACTGCCTGCCCAATCTTTTTTGCTGTCAACGTCCAATCTCAAAATGAATGGGGGCAGGGATAGTCCGGTCTATGGTGATGACATCACAGATCTGTATGTACGAATATCAAGGTTTAGTCCTAGTAAGATTTATTTAGGGAAGATGTTTCAATGATAACCTTTACACTTCCTATTAGCATTAGAGAGACTGTTAAATCATGTTATGTACGGAACTGCTTAGATTTCTTTTTGCCTTTGTATTCTCAAAAGCTTTATTCCAAATTGTTTTATATTAAAGTCTCCATATGTTTGTTATTCCCACAGTGATGGCTCTCCCTCCAGAGAACAATTTAACTGTGTCTATTTGCAGTCGGCTGTTGGTTTCCTTAATGTTGCATTGATCTAAAAGAGGTGCTCACATCCAGTTAGCCTACGTGGTGTAGAGTTATTGGATCTTGTTGTGTACTTAACAGGTCATAAGGGCAGTTACTTAGTATTTTGTATGTAAATAGAGCAGAGAAAGATCTTTTATGTTGCCTTCTAAATACTATACAACACATATTTTGTTTTTTATAACAAGTCATACTGAGACGATATTATCAAGGATTATCAAGGATAATTGACATATAGCACACATTTTTAGTTGTTGGACAGCGGTCAAGGAAAAGAGATGGGACCCAGGCTTAGGAAGGAAAGTATCAGGATACAAGCAATGGAAAAACACACTTGACACAGCACACATTTTAATTGGTTGGGCCGCTGGTCAAGATAGGAGGTGGGGCTCAGGCCCTGGACCAATGGAAATTATCTGGGCTGCAATAAGTGGTCAAAGAAACCTTTTGGTTGTTTTGTGTATTAAACTCTTTCTTTTTGGCCTTGTTTGTAATATTTGCCTTATACAGACTGTCAGCAGGAGTGGATAAAACATAGTAAGTACAGAGACCAGTCCCTCTCCTCTCCATATGGCTTCTAATGTGGAAATGCCTGAATAAAACTGTAAGTCATGAGATCCGGACAGAACTCTAATGCTCCCAAACCTCTATTTCCAGGCAGCTAAGCGAGAGTGTACGGTTGGTCTGTTATAAAGATTTCCCAGGTGACCTATATCATTCTATCCTGCATTACTAGAGCAGGTTGTGAAGGAGATGACAGTAAAGGCTGTAAATTGGTTATTTTAGAGGACTGATGTGCTCAGCGTTCAAGGCTTTCTTTCTCTCTGTATCAGCTGCTCGCTTTATGACGTTTCTTGTGCTTTTGTTGTTTCCAGTAAGTTGTGCTGTAGCTGAAATAATGAAAAACGTATTGAGAAACTGGAATGCTTAATACTACAGCTGTGAATTCAACACCTAAAACAAAGGAATCATTCTGGTTCCAGCCATGAGGACCGGCTATTGTAGTGTTGTGCCTGACTGGCATCCACGTAAACATAACCAGTGCATACATGCCTTAAATCACTACTAGTAATGAATCACTTTCCTAGCCAAATTTGCCTTTTGTTCTTTGATAAAGACTCCGACCAGTCAACCGCCTCGTGTCTAGGCTACGTTGCGGCTCAGTGTCCCCGGAGTGCCTGGTATTGAATACTTGGCTTTTGTAGTTAATTCAGTGCATTAACATTGTAATGTAATAGGCATTTATTTGTTTAAAGGAGAATTTAAACACACTGCTGACATGTTTATGGTTTGTATAGAGATTTCCCTAATACAACCTTGACTAATACTCCCTTGACTTAAAGGTAGAAAACAGCAGATTAATGTTTTATATCGTTTTGTTCTTGTGTAGTTTTTAAATAAAGTTAAACCTGTTTAATTAAATAAACTTTTTCACTGCAGAAAGCTCTCTCCTTTTCACATACAAATTGTATTGCCCCTAGAACGATTCTTTTAAAAATCACTCTTAGTATCTGCACCGTTCCCCCACATAGGTCCTGATGCAGGGGGATGCATCTTTAGGTGGTCACCTCGACCATTCTTGTTAAGCCCTGCAGCTCATTACAAAGCCATGATTGGGTCAGCCATAGGAGGCATGCATACTAATGCAATTATGCCCCTACCACATCAGGACCATGGTATTCCCACTAGGCAAGACCAAAATGGGGGGGGGTATAAGATATTACATATAGGAAGTGTGTGTGTGTTGTGTATATATATATATATATATATATATGTATATATATGTGTGTGTGTGTGGGTGTGTACTATCCACTGTACCATTTAAATGACCATCAGTAAATGTATATAAAGAATAGCACTGACTTATATTAGGTACAACACAAATATACAAAATACATAAACTTACTTACAGAGCAGAGATCCCTATTTAAAATGGAGTGGTCAAATGGCAGCTTAAACCACACCCTTATGTCTGCTCCATATGAAAGGAAGTATAATCCAAAAAAAGTTTGTCTGCTACACAGTTTATGATGTGTATTGTAATGGGCATACACACCAAGGTCCTTATATACTACCTCCAGCCTGCAGGTGGTGTCAGTGAGTGAAAAATACAAGACATCCTGCTCTCTATGGTTGGAGAGAGAAAGTGAAAGTGGATTGTGGTGGTGCTTTGGAGTGATATTGACTGCAACACAAGATCCTGTGTATAGATCCTGTTGCCACCTGTTGGGAGGACAGATTATTGGGCAGACAATTTACCTTAGTGGATACAAGCTCTGAGGCAACAGGTAAGTGTACACCAACTTACAAGGACACACAATATACAGGCCTGGTCAACATTCAAAGTGGTGCACCATAGACAGGGGCACCCCAGATTGCTGCACATGTTAGTGGGGAACCTGTTATGTGCACTGTCTGCTTTGTGCCACACCACCAGAGTAACCCACTGTGTGCCATGCTACCCATAATCCTTCCATAAAGCAGTGATCTGGTACAAATTAGTGTCAGCGGTGCTGGTAATACCATTTATTCTCCCTGTTTTCTTGTATATTTGTTCTCTGTATTAGGCTATGGAGGCTGGCTGCTACTGATAATATTGATTTAATCCTCCTGTCTTGTACCTGCAGATGAAATTCACCAATTAGACTCAGTAGCTCTACCAGGCCCAATTGCCAAACCTATTTTTAAATAGATCCATTTGATGGGGTAACCTGGGAGTGGACTGATTGGCTAGAACAATTTGAATTGGCAGCCACTATTATGGTTGGGATGAAGGTACTCGCTTGCAGTCATTAGCCTTTTGCTTTGTGGTAAAGCCAGGCAGGTATACCAAGGATTTACTGTAATACTGAATAAAAAAGCAGTTATCAGTTATTAAAATTGCTCTGAAGCAACTTTTTTTCAATTAGATCTGTATGAGAGTAGATAAAGGATATAACATCACGTAAACTGGGAATGAGAAATGTTTGTTTATGCATTAGATTATTAGGGCAATGCTTACAATAACATGACGCTGTGAGGTACCTTCTGTTATAATATATGAGGTACCATCAACACTTGCTGTGGTGAATACTAATAAGTATTAACTTAGCATGTTTAGTTTCAACCACACAGTGTAGCAGGATTGCCTGCCTACTTCGACCTTCAGGATTATCCTATTGGTTCCTCTGGAAGCTGGTGACTGTCTGGTAACATTTGAAAATATACCTGTGTAAAGATTCTATATCCACTATATCCACACATAGCAAAACTACACATAATTTCCATTGTGACACAAGGCACAATTTTGCTAGTATATATATTATATCGTGTCTCCCTGTATCCCAATCCGATATGCCTGTATTTTGTAGTGGCTCACACTCCTAGTCTTGTGCTACACTGTGTGTTGCTCCAGCTGGACTTTAGGCCGACATCTCAACATATTCCCTCTCAGCGGAGGTTTGATCCTGCATTCCTTTGTATCCTTGTTGTACTTACATTACAAACTGGGGATGGGTTGTAAAACAACACCCCGGTAACCACCTAAAAATGTAGCAGACCTGTGACATTTTACAGCAAAGCAGGTTGGTTGTCCCACACCAAAAGATAGCCGTACACAAATGTCAATGGAGGGTCAGCATTCTCTAGGGAAGGGCAAGCACCTCTTCACACCAGTAAAAATAGCACATGGCTCGGCACTTCGAAATATCCCTGATCCCTCATAAGGTTTGAGTTCTTTCCATTCTAGGAAGAAACTTCTAAGCCTCTTTGTCATTTTCCATGTCTGGTAATATGGCCCTTCTACCCTTGTGACCTATTTTAATCACATTATTCTCTGTGTGCAGCTTGTGCCAAAACAAGATTAGAAGGTGCTACTTTCTCTGGCTGGTTGTTTTCTCTAATTACAGATCATCTTGGTAATTGTAAGGGACCAGCCACGTTACCATGGCACAGGATTTGCTTTGTACAGAGCCCATTGAGAGTACTTTGCTGTGTTTCTAGCAACGTTACCAATATTTAAAGGCTAACTATAAGTAGAAAAACAAATTTAAATCAATATCTAGAATTTTAGTATCACTTTAGAGAAGGCCTGGACTTGCCCGAGGCCCAGAAATTGGGGGAAAGGCTGTAGTTAAAAAAAACCCTTCTTTCTGCCAAACTGCGTTGAGGCACCATGGGGCGCACAGCACAGGAGTTCCATTCCTAGAAGGAGAGGAGAAAAAGGAATGTACTTGCTGGAGTTCCAGTGTCTGGCCTGGCTTCCAGTGACTCAATCTGTAAGCGGCTTCACTGTCTATTAGGGCAGTTTATATTTTCAAATCTGTGTGGTTGGACAGTTATCTCTGTGACAACCAGTTATCAGAGTCTGTGACAATGAATTTAAGAGTGTCTGGTTTCCAACCAGTAATCCGTCTGTGGCCAATGAATTACCAGTATCTGGGTTCCAACCATTTTATCAGTCTGTGCAATGACTTTACCAGTGTCTGGGTTCCAACTTTTATTAGTCGTGCCAATGATTTTACCAGCGTTGGGTTCCAACCTTTTATTAGTCTGTGCCATGATTTTACCAGTGTCTGGGTTCCAACAATTTATCAATATGTGCCAGTGATTTTACCGTGTCTGGGTTCCAACAATTTATCAGTCTGTGCCAGTGATTTTACCAGTATCCGGGTTATAACCATTTATCAGTCGTGCCAATGATTTTATCGGTTCTGGGTTCCAACCATTTATCAGTCTGTGCCAATGATTTACCAGTATCTGGGTTCCAACCATTTATCAGTCTGTGCCAATGATTTTACCAGTATCCGGGTTATAACCATTTATCAGTCTGTGCCAATGATTTTACCAGTATCTGGGTTCCAACCATTATTCAGTCTGTGCCAATGATTTTACCAGTATCCGGGTTATAACCATTTATCAGTCTGTGCCAATTATTTTACCAGTATCTGGGTTATAACCATTTATCAGTCTGTGCCAATGATTTACCAGTATCTGGGTTATAACCATTTATCAGTCTGTGCCAATGATTTTACCAGTATCGGGTTATAACCATTTATCAGTCTGTGCCAATGATTTTACCAGTATCCGGGTTATAACCATTTATCAGTCTGTGCCATGATTTTACCAGTATCCGGGTTATAACCATTTATCAGTCGTGCCAATGATTTTACCAGTATCTGGGTTATAAACCATTTAAGTCTGTGCCAATGATTTTACCAGTATCCGGGTTATAACCATTTATCAGTCTGTGCCAATGATTTTAACCAGTATCCGGGTTATAACCATTATCAGTCTGTGCCAATGATTTTACCAGTATCTGGGTTTAAACCATTTATCAGTCTGTGCCAATGATTTACCAGTACTGGGTTATAACCATTATCAGTTGTGCCAATGATTTTACAGTATCCTGGTTATAACCATTTATCAGTCTGTGCCAATGATTTTATCAGTTTCTGGGTTATAACCATTTATCAGTCTGTGCCAATGATTTTACCAGTATCTGGGTTATAACCATTTATCAGTCTGTGCCAATGACTTACCAGTGTCTGGGTTCCAACCTTTTATTAGTCTGTGCCAATGATTTTACCGCGTTGGGTTCAACCTTTTATTAGTCTGTGCAATGATTTTACCAGTGTCTGGGTTCCAACCATTATCAATATGTGCCAGTGATTTTACCAGTGTCTGGGTTCCAACAATTTATCAGTCTGTTGCCAGTGATTTTAACCAGTATCTGGGTTATAACCATTTATCAGTTGTGCCAATGATTTACAGTATCCGGGTATAACCATTTATCAGTCTGTGCCAATGATTTTACCAGTATGTGGTTATAACCATTATCAGTCTGTGCCAATGATTTTACCAGTACTGGGTTATAACCATTTATCAGTCTGTGCCAATGATTTTACGATCCTGGTTATAACCATTATCAGTCTGTGCCAATGATTTTATCAGTTCTGGGTTATAAACATATCAGTCTGTGCCATGATTTTACCAGTATCTTGGTTATAACCATTTATCAGTCTGTGCCAATGATTTTACCAGTATCTGGGTTATAACCATTTATCAGTCTGTGCCAATGATTTTACCAGTATCCGGTTATAACCATTATCAGCTTGTGCAATGATTTATCGGTGTCTGGGTTCCAACCATTTATCAGTCTGTGCCAATGATTTTACCAGTATCGGGTTATAACCATTTATCAGTCTGTGCCAATGATTTTACCAGCGTGTGTTTCAACTTATTAGTCTGTGCCAATGATTTTACCAGTGTCTGGGTTCCAACAATTTATAATATGTGCCAGTGATTTTACCAGTGTCTGGGTTCCAACAATTTATCAGTTGTGCCAGTGATTTTACTAGGTTCTTGTTCCAACCATTATCGTCCGTGCCAGTGATTTACCAGTGTCTGGGTTCCAACCATTATCAGTCTGTGCCAATGATTTTACCAGTATCCGGGTTATAACCATTTATCAGTCTGTGCCAATGATTTTACCAGTATCTGGGTTATAACCATTTATCAGTCTGTGCCAATGATTTACCAGTATCCGGGTTAAACCATTATCAGTCTGTGCCATGATTTTACCGTATCTGGGTTATAACCATTTATCAGTCTGTGCCACTGATTTTACCAGTATCGGGTTATAACCATTTATCAGTCTGTGCCAATGATTTACCAGTATCCGGGTTATAACCATTATCAGTCTGTGCCAATGATTTTACCAGTATCTGGTTATAACCCTTTATCAGTCTGTGCCAATGATTTTACCAGTATCTCAGGTTATAACCATTATCAGTCTGTGCCAATGATTTTACCAGTATCCAGGTTATAACCATTTATCACTGTGCCAATGATTTACAAGTCTTAAGTTCAACTATAATATAAGTGTAATTGTATATTTGTGTGCTAAATTGTGTCTGTTTAATATGTGTTCTAGTCGTGTGTAATGTGTCTGAGTTGTGCATGTAAGGGGGGCCCTGAAAAATCGGATGGTGGCCCTCCCTGAGCTGGTGCAGTGGTGAATTTTAATTGTAAAATAATTTATTACTTGCAGAGCTTCCTGTAAGTTAGGGCATGTCCACCCTCTCCCACCCCAACCGCCCCCAACGTATTTTTTGTCAAATAAGTAACCAATCTGTACTTGCACTGCCTTGTTCCACCGGCGTTCACACACGGCCCTCTGCTTGCATGAAACTGCAAGCAGGGGGCCTGACTGGCCTGACTGGCAGCCACGTCCGTGATTGGCTGAGAGGCAGCCAATCTGGGACGCGGCTTCCGGCAGTTCAGAAGGCCGGTGGTGAACAAGGCAGTGTAAGTACAGATTGGGTTACTTTTTTTACCGATAATATAGCGGTGGGAGAGGGAGCCCTACACTACAGCAAAAGGATTTTACACTAGGGCACAAGAAAACCTAACAATGGATCGGGAGGGAAGTGGGGAGGGCTGCACAGAACTTTGGGCTGACTGCAGGAGAACCATTTGGAGCAGAGAGGTAAGGTAGGGATTTTTAAAATCTAAATCATAAACAGTCTTCCCGCACACTATCCACATCAACTTCAGCATCTTTGTGCTGGGTGCTACTGACTCACCGTAGCCACAGTATAAATATCCAGAATATCAAAGTATCAGTGCACACCAGTCTTGCAACCAATAGTGGTTTATTAACATATGTTACGTTTCGATGTCAGGATGTCATGTATGTCTGAAGAAGGTGCATCTTGACACGAAACATTACATGTGTTAATAAAACTCTAATTGTTGGAAGACTGGTGTGCACTAATACTGGTATTTAAACTCTACACACTGGGACCAGCAGTGGGGAGATTGTAGTTTTGGGGGTGGACATGTCTTGAATAAAAAATCTTACTGATTTCTGACAATTTTTAGTGGTGCCCATTTTAGGGATAACCTGACCCGTTTTATGTGAACCTTAGGACAAGTGGTCGTCTGTACATTGCGCCTGTGTAGTTTTTGCGATAAATACATTTGCAGTGTATAACTCCTCCGTTATCTTTTAACTGCATGGACAATCAACTGCAGCTGCAGTGGGAACCTTTACTTCAATGTATCCTGTATAGGCACTGAGCCCAGGGCATTCTCTGCCACATTGTTCAGCAAGGCTAATGTTTAATAGGTTATGCTTCGTTGGTGGGGAGCGTATCTGCACTTGTATTGGGAGATTGGGTAGAAAAGGAATAATTACGTGGTATTTTTTTTGAATTGGAAATAAATATGTGGAATCTGTTTAAAGTGATATTTTGTTTTAAAAGGGTTGATTTATAAAGCCAAGCAAGCATTCTGATATCTTCATTTATATTGAAGGTTTTTATTTATCTTTGATATGCTGCATAATAAATCAATGTTAAGTGTTAGATAATAATCGAATTACAGTAAGTAGAATGGAAAGGGAATACCTCAAATGCAGTTTTATCTCGATATATACACCATTAGAAGATTCACAGTATTATTTATTAGTAAGGGATTTCTTTTCAATGACTTTAAGGGACCTCTTGGAATGGGAGGGCAACTGATGACATCATACCATATTCTGCTTTGTGATAGGTGCTCATTTAATTGTTTTTTTAACACTGACTGTGGTCTTAAGGAAGCTTATGGAGGAAGAGGAAATGTGAAATAAAAAGTCTGAATCGTTATGCCACAGTAGAAGCATTAGACAAAGTTTCCACGATAATAATACAATGAACAAGGGCGTTGTCCAAGGGAGCAGATCCTGCAAACGTGGGGGGGCATCTTATTTTCTCTATGACCGATATAGCCTCATCCCAGAAACACAGTGGAGATGAAGCAGGGAGAGGGGCCCCATCATAGTTTTGCTGGGGGCCAGTGATTTCTAATATACACCACTGCAAGTGAAATAGGATCTAGTGATACTAATTGCTATCTTGATCTTTTGATTTGGAGATGGTCAGTTAAAGGGGAGAACCTGTGTTTAGGTGGTGTCATACTGAAGTACATGGTAATGTATCGCTTTTCACACAGGATCGTGGTTTGGGCCATAATTCCGTTGTCGGGGAGCATGTCAAAAAATCGTGGTTTGGATTGGAATCAAACCGCAAAACACATGTGGCCACCCACTGACATGCGATTCCCATTGACTAATAGATTGTAAAAACACGTGAGATATGCGCCAGTGTGGCTAGACCTTAGGTTGATATTGTGTCCATACAACCACTGAGGCAGTATTTTAGTGGGCCATATATCCAGCAGAGTTTATAAAAGATCTTTAGGTAAGATCAGTCAGTCGTGTCTGTAATCACAATGATTCTGCGGCTCAATGGACCGCAAGAGTGATGGGATCAAAAATATCATCGGTACCAATTTATATATTCGTTTGTTACTTACGTATTTACAGGGAGATTCAATAAAAGTTCTTATCGTTTAAAATGGTGTAATTTGCCCCAAACTTATGTAACATTTGAAAGCTAACATCTGATTGGTTGGGGCAAATTAGCACCATTTAAATGATAGAACTTTTATTGAATAACCCCCTTAGTTCCTTGTAACTGACCTTGTAGACTTGTAACTATCTTACCTTCAGAATTGCATAACAGTTCTACGTCCATTGCAGTTTTATTGGTGATCTTTTTCCCATAATCCTTTGGTCATTGCTTGTGCAATGTTTGCTTGTTCCTTTCCAGTCTTACAAAGCCTTTCTACAAAATCACCCACAACTGCCATTCACACTTTCTCCTAGGCGGAATGTTTATCAAAAAATGAGACAACTTTTCACTAACAATAAAGAAAGTGTAGACGTGCAATTACTTGATTCAGTGGGCTGTGACATTTTACTTTTTTTATCATGTATGCGTTTTGAACGATAGATGTGTAGCTATTAAAAATAGTGTGGTGTGCGATTTGATACCCTCAAGGTGTTGGGGGACCAGTTTGCCTGCCCCGATAAGCTACATTAACCTTACTCCTAAGATTATTTATTAAAGTATAAAGACATGCTGTCTTAGACTTGCTTTTACTAATGTAGCCAGTGTTAAGTCTCGAGCGCCGCCACTCATGTGGCGACTAGAGATCCACACCAAGCAAAATCATGGGACAGTCCCATAGGATGGCAAAAACATAATCCATTGCATTACATTAAACAAATCTGGCTGGCAGTTGGCCTGTCTATTGATTCAATGTAAGACAATAAGCTTTCTTTAATAGTTGCTGATTTGGTGCTTCCATCCCCCTGTTAACTTTTCTTTGCTCACAATGTCCACCAGTTTCTTTCTGGGATTACAGTAAGGACTGGGCTTTGTGGGCCACAGAAACTGAAATCTTGTATTGTTTGATTACGGTTACCATACGGAATTTAAGTTTTATAATAATTTAAGTTCAGGTTCTTCCTCAGTAACAAGAAACTGTGGGTTATCTTCAAAAATGTCCCATAACAATTTTTCCCTCCAAACTCTGGTGCATTTGGTGACACCTTTCAACCAATATTGTAATTCTGTATTGTCAGTGGTTTTTCATCCATTGCCATATATATAATCTTATTGGCAACCCTAAATCATATTTTATGGAGTTTTGTAAAAATGCAGATCGTTAAGATGATGATCCATTTCTGCTGACCTGATTTCCATGACCAAATTTAAATGATTCTTGCCATAGGGCAACAAACTAAGAGTGGTATTGAAGGACATTGGGTCTAGACGACTGAATGTTTTGTGAAATTCACTTGTCAGGGGGATGTTTCTCATCTCGATTGTGGATCATGGTTGAATAAGAGGATACATCAATAAGATCTTTTGGATTAAATCTTTAGGAGCTTATTGTGGGCCCAAGTGTACACTGTTGGAAAAATACAGACCTTGCATTTTAGGACTTTACAAATGTAGAGATAGTTAAGTTAGCCTGGTCGCTTATCATTTATTTGCCCCTTACCCCAACTGCTAACACTTTATTACATGCCTATATTTCAGCACATTATTAATGTGTTCTGGCAGAGGTTGCCGTCTATCCCTCTGCTCAGTAAGCTTTAGGAACTTGACTATAAGCAGGGGATGTAGCAGGGGGAAGGCAGTCAATTATTGGCTGGGATGTCGGCAGTCATGCCTGATTCACTGCCCGGAGGAACCGTTTTCCTCTTCCAGAATGGGTACAATATTCATCCTTAAATATGTGGTTGGTAATACATCTAATGTTCTGAATATATGTATAGAAATGGGACAGGTAACTGAGACGGGATTTTTAAATCATTATGATCAGAGTTTAAGGGCATGTCCACCCCCAAAACTATAATCCCCCCCAACTACTGGCCCCACCATGTAGATAGTTTAATCCTTACCTAACATCCCAGCTCCATAGGGTTCTCCTGTAGTCCCCCCTCCCCCCCCCCCAAAGTCCCAAAAAAACTGCCACCAGGAGGATAGCAGAGTCCATATAGGACTCTGCCTCCTACCTGGCCTCCGGGAGAAGTTTGGCATGTGTACTGCAGCCCTTCTCCCCCTCCCTCTCCCTCCCTCTCTGGATCCCTCCCCCTAGCATTTATCCCATTAAATAGCCTTCCCCCTGGTCCCCCAGCCCAAACCGCATAATTTTTCCGCATTTTCTGCAAGCAGAGGTCCGGGAGCGCGGCGGAGAGAAGAGGGGAGGTAAGTAAAAGTTGGGGCACTTTCTAAAGATAATAATGATGCGGTTGGGGCTGGGGACCAGGGGGAAGGCTATATTAAAAATTAGATTTAGGGTGGACATACCTTTAAGTACTTGGTAAAGAATTGTTAGATGGTTCTAAACAGTAGTAGGTCCGTTTGCCTATGCGTTTCTGCCCAATGGCGGCCATGCTCAGGGATATATAATATATATATATATATATATATATAATATATTTATATATATCGATCAATCAGCACTCCACTCCTTAGTCCATTAAGCCTGGGTGCCGTTTGTAGGGTGTAATATCAAAGTAATAGAAGGCACTTAAGGTCTTTGTATAAATAAAACTTAAATTTTATTCAGTAAAACACGTTATATCATAACGTGTTTAACTTACTGAATAAAAGTTAAGTTTTATTATTACAAAAAGACCTGTGAGTGCCTTCTATTACTTTGAATATATATAATAGATAGGTACAACACAAATATACAAAATACATAAACTTACTTACAGAGCCGAGATCCCTATTTTAAAATGGAATGGTCAAATGACAGCTTAAACCACACCCCTGTATCTGCTCCATATGAAGGAAGTGTTATCCCAAAATGTTTCGTCTGCTACGCAGGATATGATGTGTATTGTAATGGACATATACACCAAGGCTCCTTATATACCACCTCAGCCTGCAGGTGGTGGTGTCAGGTGAGTAATAAAAACAAGAATCCCTGCTCTCTATGGTAGGAGGAGAGAAACTGGATTGCAGGTGTGTGCTTTGGAGTGATATTGACTGCAACACAGATTCTGTGTATAAGATCCTGTTCACCTGTTGTGAGGACAGATATGGACAGACAATTTACCTTAGTGGATACAAGCTCTGAGGCAACAGATAAGTGTACACTTACAAGGACACAAATATACAGACCTGGTCAACATTCAAAGGGGTGCACCATAGACAGGGACACCCCAGTTTGCTGCACAGGTTATGTGGGGAACCTGTTATGTTCACTGTCTGCTTGTGTCAGACCGCCAGAGTAACCCACGTGTGCCATGCTACCCATAATCCTTTTCATAAGACAGTGATCTGGTACAAATGGTGGCAGCGGTCGGTAATACCATTATTTTCATTTTATTCTCCCGTGTTTTTGTATATTTGTTCTCTGTATTAAGTATGGAGGTTGCTACTGATAGTATTGATTAAATCATCCTGGTCCTTGTACCTGCAGATGAAATTCACCAATTAGACTCAGTAGCTTTACCAGGCCCAATTGCCAAACCTATTTTAAATATAATTCATTTGAGTGGGTGAACTAGGAGTGGTACGATTGGCAGAACAATTGAATTGGCAGCCACTATAATGGTTGGGAGTGAGGTGCTCGCTTGCATCCTTAGCTTTTGCTTCGTGGTAAAGCCAGACAGGTATACCAAGGATTTACTGTAATACTGAAATAAAAGCAGTTATCAGTTATTAAAAATTGCTCTGACGCAACTTTTTCAATTAGAAAATGCTTTACAATAACATTATGCTGTGAGGGACCTTCTGTTATAATATGAGTACCATCACCACTTGCCGTGGTGAATCTAATAAGTATTAACCTAGCATGTTTAGTTTCAACCACACAGTGTGCAGGATGCTCCATTGGCACCAATGGGCACAATTTTGCTATATATCTGGTTACTAGGCTTATTTTTTCCTGTTTATACCCTTTTGAATTTAAATTTATATCCAGTTTGGTGAAGTTTTCCTTTAAACTATGCACAGTGCTCTGTGAAAATAAAGTCCTTTTAAAGAACAGCTTATGCATTATATAAATCTTTCCAACTAAATTTAGATTTAATTCTTTCATTACCGCTGTAAGTCTAAACCTGCATGTGCAAAATCAAACGTTATCATCTGGCCTCCGCAGAAGTTGGCTATTTTGTCCTCAGGACAATTTGTAAGGACTCTTCCTAAATTCCTCTTTGCAATAGCCACATTATAGCTCTATATAGAGTGAATGTGTATGAACAGCAGTAGCCTTTAATCTATTTAAACCTATTCACTTATTGTAAAGATAAAGATTGGCAATGATGATATTTAGAATTTATCATTGAAAGAATAAAATACAGTAAAGCTGGGTACACGCAGTGTAACAATATTTAAAAAGATGACAGACAGAATCTTACAGATTCTGTCATCTTTTCCAAGATTAAAGGAGAACTAAACCCAATTTTTCATACTCCAGAATTTGAAAACAGCCCCCCTAAAAACACCAATAAGCTATAAAAATTCCCACTTCAGTTAAATTGTATTAAAGTAAATGTAACCTGTTAAGAACTGGATAAAGTATCTGTGTGTATGTGATGTCAGACCACGCCTGACCTCAGTACATGCTTCTGCTTTATCTGTCCTGTAAAAGGATTGGCTGGGGATTATTAATGGGTGTGACCAACTGTAACAATTTTCTGCCATAGCTAAGGACTGAGCATGTGCAGAACATAATGGTCGTTGACCAAACGTGTGATACTAGAATGCTGTGAAGTAAAGCAAAACCATATGTTTTTATGTAAATTTCCCATAGTCCCGGCCGTATCAAAATGAGAGGTAAGACACAGATATGGTTTATATCAGGGTTCTGTCTTTACGTACTTTACCAATTAAGAAGAAAATACTCAGATCCACGGAATTGCCGCTTTATCGTTAATGGTGTGTACACAAACTTTAGAAAGTGATCCTAAAATACCTCCGACACCCTTGGTTTTCAATGGTTGAGTGCCAAAGTGACAACCTTTTGTGGGTGAGGTGCTGATAAAAGTGCATGTCCACCCTTAAACAAAAAAAGGTCAATTGTCTTTTACCTTCCCCCAACCCCAACCGATTATACTTTGCACTTTCTACCTGATATTTAAGGATAATTATTTCACATCACAACCAAATACATTGAACTGCTTTTTCACTGTGCCTATCTGCACATGCTCAAGTTATTAAAAGCTCATGAGCAAAAGGCTGGAAGTGGGTAACTTGCCAGAATAGAATAGAACTTATGATTAAATATCTAGAACAAATGCATTAACCAGAAAAAAAAGGCAGTTGGGGGCAGATGAATGACAAGTTACCAGTTTTTTGTTTTTAAGGGTGGATGTGCTCTTTAAGTGCAAGAGTATGTATGTATTAATGTTAACATCACTGTAACAAGGCTGCCATATTCCTGGACTCGTACGTCAGCATTGAAACAATGGCAAGTGCGATTGCGCATGCACATAGACGACAGAGTCCATTGGGATCTGTCAGACTACATCCCGGGGGAGAGAGCAATAGGCTAAGTTCGTTTA
>JAACNH010003323.1:0-30015 GCA_019447015.1 Hymenochirus boettgeri
AAGCTTTGTATTAGTTGCTATGAGCTGACAGAGAAGACAACTCCTATTGCAATAAAATGTTTGCAAAATATAACCACAACAATAGGAAAATGACTTGAAGAATCCCTCTCACTGAAATAATGAAGAATGTGTAGGCTTTTTTTTTTTTTATTCTAGAATTTTGTATTTTAGCAATAAAGTATATTTCCACCCTTAAAAAAAACAAAAAACAGGTGACTTGTCAACTTAATAATATTCATTTTTAACCAGATATTAAATGATAGGTTATATAGTGGGTAATGCACCCCAACTGTAAATTATAAGGATATTAGATGTCACCGAGGAGTTCCGTGACCATATAAAAGCACGAGGCCACAGGCTGAGCACGGAACTCCAAGGTGACTTCTAATATCCCTTTAATTTACAGTTGGGGGTGCATTATTTATTATACCCCTTTCTGGCTTCTGGTTTCCTTATCCTCCTGGAACTATAAGATTATAAGTCTATAATCTTTCAGTTCCTCCCATAGAAATCCACTACAGGGGTAGGTATAGTATAGTTACTATATTTTTGTTCTGACAAGGTTATCGGCCTCTTGCAGTCATCACATTGGTTGTGATGTCAGCAGCCACAGCCTTAGTTCACTGCATGGAAGGAGGGGAAAGCCTTCTCTGCCAGAATGGAGAACGTAACTATCCCTAAATAATCATTAAAATGGCTGTAATAAGCTGGTAAAAATAGCATTTAGGTTTGCAAGCAAATAACTGACAAAAAAATTGCCTAAAGCACATTAACTGCTAGTAAAAATGATATATCGCTATATTTTTCAAACCAAATATACCCATATGTGGTACTGTCTGACTGTTATTGCATCGTTGAATGCAAGAGGTAAGTTGGCTTAAAGGGACACTATACTGAAAAAATTACTTTGCCTCATCTTAATCTATATTGAATATATCTAAGTAGCACTTACTCTGATTTGTGTATGTTGCTGCATGCCTTCAATCCAGCACACATTTTGTTTAAGCAGTATCCCCCCTCCCCTCTTTTAACCACTCCCCCTCCACCCGCACCTGACTTTTTCCCCAAAAACAACTGTCAGCGTGCACACAGCATACAGCATTCCAACTGTCAAAACTCTGTCACTATTCCAGCTACAGTAAAACTACTCACAGAAGAATAGTTTTTGAGAGCAAGGAACTTGATTGACAGCTGAAATATAAGAAGTTTTAGTTAGATATCTAAAGAAATAGGAGCAGAGATCAACAAAAAAAATTATACAGTGTTTGGTTGGGAAAAATTATTTTTCCAGTTATGGTTAATTTAAAAACACCTATTTTTCGGTATAGATGGCCTTAAAGGGCATGTCCACCCCAAAATTTAACTTTTGATATGTGGTAGGGCATGCTCCCCAGCCCCAACCGCATTAATATAATTGTTAGAAAGTCCCCCGATTCTTACTTACCTGCCCTCTCTCCCTGCTGCAGTGTTCAGGCCCCTGCTTGCATGAATTGAAAGCAGGGGCGGACCGGCAGCCGCGTCCGTGATTGGCTGAGAGGCAGGGAGGGCTGCACTGAGCATGCCTCAACCTGATGAGGTTGAGAAGTCTCAGGCACAGCATGAGTCCACACTGCCTCTACACAGCAGTTTCCTGGACTTGGAGGGGCACAGCAGGGAACTATTTTGAGCAGGAATGTAAGGTAAGGATTGTTTTAAACTACTTGATGTGGCCAGTAAGGGGTTAAATTTTAGTTTTGGGGATGGACATGCCCTTTAAATGGACTAGAATGCAATACACATATGGACGATGTATGGTACATTGGTTAATGTGCCTTTAAAAAAAAAACAACCAAAAAAACGGATAACGGCTCTTGGTCCTCACCCCAATAGTGTATTGCTGAGCAAATTAAAAACTTTCACTGAATCAGCCTGTAGCCTGTATTGTATCAAGCTGCTCAATAAGTAGCCTTTAAAACTTTTTTAAAACTGGCTTAGTGATGGCCCAGTTATAACTAGCCAGTAACATCAAATGTTTTCTGACTGAAGTATAAAAAAAAAGTTATCACCTGATTGGGTGCTGCAAATTAACAGCTCAGGCACATATTTGCACCTCTTATTGAATAAGCCTGTAGACATAGAAGCAGTCAGTGTGACTGAGCCCTTGTGTGGATTGGTAGGTAACCACATTTTACTGGACTTGGAAAAAAAAATTAAAATATAATCTGATTTGTGTATGTATAATATATATATATAAAGATATTAGATGTCCACAAGAATGATCATGTTAAAGGCTGCAGAGTGGTTTCTTAAAGGTTACAAAAGTCTAAGGTGACTTCTTAGATCCATATAATTTGCAGCATGGGTTACATTATCCATTATAATCTACACCTTCCCCATTTAAAGACTGTCCTGGCCTCAAGAATCCCCCCATCCCCATGGATCAAAAATTTATGACCCCCCCCCTCTTTCAACCATATACAATCAAGTAGGTTCACAACCAACAACCTCCAAGTTAAACAGCCTACATTTTCATACACATTTTTCACACCACCACCTGTTTTTGGCACCCCCCTCAGTTTACCACACACACATTACACAGGTTCACAACACTAACACCCCTCCCCTCCAATTTTATGCATTATACTGTGTAAGAGATTCATGTAGCTTCCCACCCACCCCTGGCCTCTTGCTTTACTTTCCCCTTCTTTTCTTATGGGTTGTGCGCTATCACACCACCTCACCGTCTTTTTCAAGTTATCAGCACTCTATGCAATATAGTCCTAGAACATGTGGTCCTTCCAGGTTATAATGAGCGCACTTCTAAATAGTAGCACACCTGATTATAAGGTAATATTATATTAATATTTTTATGGTTGGATAATATAGGGGTCCATGAGAGGGTGGTTTATATTCTGTTTAACACGTTAAAAACATAATGCGTAAGATGTGTTTACATATAACATAAAGATAAGCCTAGAAGCTTTTGTTTTTCTTTCATTTAGCCAAGTCAGCTAAAAACAAATACATTATGCAGGTTGATTTTAGAGGAGGAATTTTAGAAAATACAACATTTTATGTGTTCAAACAAGTGGACATAATCCAGTCGTTTTGATTTATTCCATGCTGTTCTTGCATTTTTTTTATTCAAAATAAAACACAGAAACAACTTCTGTACACACAATACAGTTACTTGTGTAAAGCCTTGTCTTGTATTTTGTGACATGTTCACGTAACAAATTCCTAGATATACCCTGCATAATTAAAGAAACACTTTGTATATATTGCGTTTACTGTGTTGATTTGTTGCCTGGTTTTATTAATAAAAGCATTTTATTCTGCTCTGAATTTGTTTATGTAATTGATAACATTTTAAAGACCAAAGTGCTCCTACTGTAGGTTACATACATACAGAGAATGTAATATCTAATAGAATTAAAGGGCAATTATACCTAATGATGCCCTTCAACCATGGCTTTAAGTTGTGCTTCTCCTTCAGGTCTGCCTCCAACTGCTCCCAGCCCTGACAAGAAGTGTCCAGTCTCATTGGTCAGCCCCCATACTGAGGGAGAGTTGAAATAATAATATTTATAGTATAATAACCTTTTCACAAATGCTGTTTAAACCTGAAGCTTTTCTGTGTTTGTTGGATGATTTTGTAACCCCATGATTATTTATTAAAATGTGAGATGCACAGAGTAAAATATCATTCACACACAGATTCACCCATGTATTTACCAAAAAATTGTATTTTTATTTTAAACTACAATTAAAAAAAGACTTGTACAACACTCCCCACAGTTTAGACCTAGCAATTTGCATTGTGAGTGTGATCTGCCATTCTGGAAAGTCAGATGCACAGATGTTGACGTGTCCTGCATTCCTGATGCTGTTGATCCAAACAGGAATGTTGGAAGGAGTTAAACTGTAGTTTTAATAAACAATTAATTTATGTCAGTCAAAAGTCAAAAAGTCAAAGTCATGCAACTACACAGTACATTAAAAAAATGTGTATACTGTTTAGTGTTTAATCAAGGGCTATGGGGATGTACACACTAATGCAACCAGATTTTGGTAGTTTTTTCTTTTTTCGGATTTTTTTTTTCTTTGAATAAATGGTAAATTTGCAACAAAGGTGGAATAAATTTGGACAGTATTTATATTGTTTTGTGTTTTTTTCTAAACAGAAACTTGCCATTTTGCAAGGTGTGTAGATTTCCTTTCCTTCATTAGCTGCACTCACACTTCTTTTATAAAAATGGAAATTTAAGAATTTTAATTAAACACATTCGGGGAGATTCAATAAAAGTTCATATTGTTTAAAATGGTGCTACTTTTGCCCAACCAATCAGATCTTATTTAACATTGTAATCTTACTCTGATTGGTTGGGGCAAATTTAGCACCATTTTAACTATAAGAACTTTTATTGAATAACCCTGATTGTTTAATAAGTACAAGGGAGACCAGATGTGGTATTTAGACTGCCGTGCCATATAAATTTATTGAAGATGTGGCACAACATGTTTCGACCTGCAAAGAGTCCTTCCTCAGGTGCATTTGAGGAAGACCCTTTGCAGGTCCAAACATGTTTTGCTATGTACTATTTATACTGTGGTAAGGCCCTTCACTTGATTGTAGAGCAAGACTGAATCTATTAAAAGGTAATACTTTTTTTCTGTTTGACTATCCATGAATGGAGTGGAATATCCCAATTAAAAATTAAAAAATATTTTAGGCTACAATCTAGGTAGATATCTTGGAAATGAGCAATCGACTGAAATGAACTGTGTATATTTTTCACTTATTGGTTTATACAAATCTTCATTTAGCACTAGCCCATAGAATATAATGGGGTTGTCAGGTCCAGCTATATACAATATATATACATATATATACATATATATTCATACACACACACACAACACACACACACACACACACACACACCACACACACACACATACATACATACTATACAGAATCTCATACCCAAGTATTTGCAAATACAAGTTCCACTGTACAGTTTTTTTGTAGACAGCAATTAAAAATGACCTCTGTTATGCAGAGTTCTTTAAATTCCACACTGGTAGCTAATTTGAAGTAAATAATGTTATTGAATAAGCTCTAGATCGCTGTCAGACCCATAGTTCTCATGTGTCCTTCAAACCACCCACTAGGAAGTTTTAAACTAACATAGTCTACTGACTTGTCACATATTGCTAGAAACGTTGTCACCTTATAAATGCTAATAGTTTTATTAATACCCTGTTATTCATAGCTTTCAACTTTCTTTAGAATTTGGCATCTGTTTTCTGTCAGCAGACTTTTCCATTTGTCACATGGTTCCAGAACACGATGTAACCAATAAAGTCACCATTAAAATCAACAAATGTGACTTGTGTTGGAAAATCATAAATATTGGCTATGATGATAACATAATACACTCTGACATAGACAGGATGCCTGGAAAAGAAGTTAAAATGGTTCATAAACATGACATCACTTTTATTCTTCAAGTTACTCATATCATCAAAAGGATTTTTTTTTAAATGTTTAAACCTTTATATTATGGTAAAAAAAAATTCCCCAGAGTAAAACAGTTTGTAGAGAATAAAATAATAATATTATATTATAATTTATTAAAAATAACATCTAGAAGTCCATAAAATTGCATATTAAAGAGGCAATTTAAAAGTACAGCCATATCTTCCAGAACCAATCATTACACACAACTATGTGTAGGCCAGGATCCATGTTGGGGTCACTAGAACATTTTTAAAGGACAACTCCACCCTCATAGAACTTCTTTTAGAAATAAGGACTCTTTAAATAGTTAATATATCATAGTTTGTCCTCTGAATTCATCACTCTATGCCTGCTAAAACTTCTGGAGGCCTCATGGAAACTAAGCGTTTAGAACCTGTACTGAGCCTGGGCATGCACAGAAGAGGTTGACAGGGGATTAACATTCAGTCATTGGCTGTGATGTCAACTGTCAACTGACATTGGTGGGGGGGGGTTTTGGGGTTTTTTTTTTTTGTTGGTTGTTTTTTGGGCTGTTTTTGAGGTTTGGGCTCTCTTGGTTTTTGTTTGTTTGTCCATTGACCTATCTATTGCTAACTATTTGCATTCTCTATAGCCTGCTTACTGGTTTGGGGCCTCTGGTGCGTTTGCCCTGTGGTGGGGGGGGGAGGGGGTTTGGGTGGATTTGTTGGCTAACATTTGCATACTGGAAGAACCAGGAAGCAGAAACAGGGGCAACAGGACATTGTGCAGGATTCAGGTTAGACTTATATATTTCACATTTCTAACTACTACAGTTTAGGGTTTTGGGTGTGATTTCCTGTATGTAAGTTTCATTTTGGGGCTAGACTTGCCCTTTAAAGGGGATTAAAACTTACTTTAAAGAATGCAACAGAACTGAACAAGTACAATATACCTATCTGACATTTCGTTATACAAAACTTTAAGGCCATCAATATATTCTGAATCTGGGCTACTCATTTACAGGTGACTGGTTTGGCAGAAACTGTTGATGTATTTCGAGAACTGTTTCTTAAAAATATACAGTATAGTAAAAAAGTTAAGAGAGCAATCTAGCACTCTCAATTCATGCTCTGTCTTTTGAAAAACTTACAGGGTGATGCAATATTTTTGTCAGCACAAACTTATGTTGCCCAGATCCCAAGATGTACTGAACACCTTCACGAGATTCAGAACATTGCGAAATCTTATTATCTCTATGATAATTTATACAAATGCATGAATTGGCTGTACAGTAAACTCCTCTGGTGCCTTGTTCTCCTATAATCTTTAAAAAACAAACAACACATGGGCACTGATTAAAGGGCATGTCCAGCCTAAAATTAACTTTTAATATTCTGGTAGTGGAACCCCACAAACCCCATTTTCACAATATTTAGAAATCTCAAAGATGCATCTCAAGGGACTTACCTGACCCGGTCCCTCGCTACCAGGCAAACTGACAGCTGTGACCAGGAAGTAGAGCGGCAGTCAGCCGCAGAGCAGAGGATGGATGGCGAGGGCTGGGTCAGGTAAGTCCCTACAGAGGCATCCTTGAGATTTGTAAATATTGCAAAAGTGGGGGTTGGGAGGGGGGTCTTCTACCAGAATATAAAAATGTATTTTGGCTGTACATGTCCATTAAAAGACAGGGGGGAAAGTGTTGTATGGTTTGTTGGATAGTTTTAATAAAAAGCTAAATGATTTTTCTTGAAGTAAAACAAAAATCAAAGTTACTGTTGTTTCTACAAGTTCTTGTTCATACAGGGATTTTTCTGATGTTTTTAGTTGTGAAGGGTTGTTTTTCCATTCAGAGACATCATAGGTAGGGCAAAAACTTAAAAAGAATAGACCTATGTCTTTATTGAACCTTCACAACTGGCAAAGTTTTGTATTTCTGGCAAGTTTTTATAACTATATTATATGTAAAAAATACTTAAAAGGTAATAAAGATCTCTCTGCAAATTAATTAACTAAGATTTAGGGAGAATACACTAAGCATATTGTATAAAGCTGCTTGAAGAGCTCTGCCTTCCCTGTGAGGTGAACCAGCGAAATTTAGTTAAATGCAGCTTGTAGTCCTTTATGGCAGGGACATACATTTAACTGCGTTCATCTCTTGTTGAAAGTAGCGTTTTCAGAATGTTGGATACATTTTCTAAATGCAGATGAACATTACTGTCCAACTACTGAGGTACAAATCATGGTAATATCAACAAATCTAATTCCAAGTAATAGACAATGTGAATGAATGACATTTTGAGAGGAATGGCTAGTTACAACTAGAGATGTAATGTGGATTCGATTAGAACCCAGCTTCGAATCGAATCTGAGGGTTTCGAAGTCCCGACGAAAACTTTCAGAACTCCCGAATTTCACAGAACCCACATTTTTTGAATTTTCGATTATCGAAAATCGAAAGTAGCGATTTTCAAAAAATCAAAAGTAAACGATTTTCGAAAATCGAAAGTAGACGATTTTCGAAAATCGAAAGTAGACGATTTTCGAATATTGAAAGTAGAGATTTTCGAAACTCAAAAGTAGCTGATTACCGAAAATCAAAAGTAGCTGATTTTCGAAAATTGAAAGTAGATGATTTTCGAAAATCAAAAGTAGCCGATTTTTGAAAATTGAAACTCGAACTTTCGAATTCGAAAACGAAACGCAACAGTTTCAAACATCTCTAGTTACAACTGGGCCATCACTAATATCAGAGTTTTAAAAGGTGAGTGTGAATTTTTGGTAGGACAAAGAGACCGTAAGAAGGAGATGAGTTATTTGGACAGACAGACAGGAAACTATTTGCTAGTTAAAAGGAGCTTGATACTACACACCTAAGCACGTTGGCTTAGTGGTTAGCAATGATGCCTTGCAGCAATGAAGTCCTGAGTTCGATTCCACCCTTGGACACATCTGCAAGGAGAAATACTGATAGGGTTTAGTTTCAAATAAATGTGCTTCACATCAGGGCTTGATGTGAATGTATACATGTAATTGTAAAAGCACTGTGGAAGATGTTGGTGCTATATAAATACACAATAATAATAAGTTCAGGCTAATTCAATAGATGTGTTAATTTGCCTCCACCAATCAGATGATACCTTTCTACTACTAAAGTTAGAAAACATTTGATAACATCTGATTAGATAGCATCTGCAGATTAAGAACACTGGCAACATTTTGCACATTTTATTAAATAAGGCCCGCATTTAAATGATTGCTATGTTAATTGCTGCTTTAAAAAAATGTTAAAATAAGGTGCAAACATAATAAATGCTTTGAATTTCCTGCTTCGGATTTATGAACAGACATTTAAAGAAATGGCTTTCTATGTCTAAAAAACCTAGCAAGACGCAGAATGTTTGAGGATCATTCCATTAGCTTGTTTGCATTGTTATTAGAGAGCACACTTGCCTGTCTTCACATAGTCTGCATTGTTTAATTTATTTGCTCATCTGCTTGCAATCTGTGTGCATGCCTTTTCCCATATTGCACTATTGTAAGTGGTTAAAGATGTCGGAATCATTGTAAATTGTGCTGTAGAAAGCAAAAGAAATTGCCTCCTAAGAAGAAAATTATTCATACAATACAAATATTGGAAATTACTTACATTGTAGAATTGTGTATTGGTAGTTCCCAAAGTGCAAATTGCTTAATAAGTATGGCAGGTTTCTTTACAGGAAATCACTGGTCTAAAATACAATTGCCCTTCAGTACTGCTATATGTGTGTATTATTTGGCATTCTAAGTAATCCAATCCAAAGATACATCTTTATAAAACCAGTAATATTAAATCTAAATCTACTTCTGTGGCAAGTAGACATGCTGCCACAAAGGATATCCTGCTGTACTCTCCATAAATGTTCATTCCTTCATTGTTCCATTCCATGCAATGTTTGTGCAGTAAGTGACAAATGTAAAATGAAAGCTTGACCTATGTGACAATGATGAGCAAATTACAAGAAAAAGTTTGATAAATCCAATGTAATGCTGCGTCTAATGCAAGACTTAATGTTACTCCTTAATTCTGTTTATTGAGCCAAGTTATGTAGTTCATTATAGGAGTAGACAGAAACTAGCTTGCCAAATAGTAATTGTATACAATGGAGTAGGGAACTTGGAATGAACAGTGATTACTAATTTTGTGTTAGATTCCACTATCCAGCTTGGTTTCTTTTTGCTGTGAATAATTTTTCTCATTGTGTAGTAACAAGGGGAGTCAAACGTTGGGAAAATCATCCTTTTTTTTTCTGTTTCCAAGCTTTGTAAAATCTGTCAAATTAGAAACCTGACATTCAGTGCTCAGAAAAACTGCCCCTTTGTTTTAGCATACTTTTTCCTTCCAGGATTACTTGTTACTGTACTTGATATTTCTATGTAAGCTGGGGGAAGTCATGAAGCAGTGCCTTTTGGCTGTCTCATAGCATAATAAAGCGAACACTGTTGGCAGCTGTACCTCTGTTAAATCTGGACTACCAAAGATTATGATCCAACACAGGGGTGTTTCTTGACTTTTTGCCACCTGAATCACATTGAAAAGATGCCCCCCACCCACCAAAAAAAGAAGAAAAACAACAACAAAAAAAAGAAAAAGAGATGATAAGGATGTATAAGAGAACACACTACCCTGAAGTAGCAGTGGATTTTAAAAGTGGCAGATTTTATAGTGTATAAGGGAATTTAGTAGAAATAAAATAATCTCTGAGGAGGGTAGATATGTCCCCCATAAAATGTTGGATTGCTTTAGTCTAAATAAATTATTGGGAATTTTTATCACTTTTTATCACCTGCCCATACGAGTAGTGTTCTAGTTCCTCTTTTATCTACAGTGATGATTGGCCCTTTGAAATGTGGTTTGAAAAGAGGACGAAAAATGAACAGGTATGTGAGTGTACCTATCCTTTATCTTCTATAAGGGAAATTAGTACACAGGGATTATTTATATAGGTTATTCGTTTTCTATGTCTTATAAAACCCCAATAATCGATAGCATAAGTGTATAAAAAAAGAGATTATGTGCCTCATGGTTTTAATTATTTTTTTGCTGTCAGCCTGCTGCCCCTCTCAGATACCACGGCACTTGTTGCCTTGAGAAATTGTTTACTTTGCTTTATAAATTAGTGACATCACTCGATATGCGCTTCATACTGCAAACCAGAGACCTACACTACACTGATGACAGCTCAATAAAACTGAAACCCAGAAGTCTCCGTTCCTTATTAGCATATACCAAAGGGGAGCTGTAAAGCTTAATTCTCTCCTATATTTTTAACTTATTAGTGACGTCTTACTTTGCTTTGTTAGAGATACACCCCTGATCTCACATTTAATGCATGGGCTGCACAGTGGCTCAGTGGTTAGCACTGATGCTTTGCAGCGATTCAAATCTCCCTTGGACCCATCTGTAAGGATGTGTTTGTATATTGTTGGGTTTTCTCTGGGCACTCTCTGGTTTCTTCCACAATCATACAGGCCAAGCTGATTATGTGTGCGAAATAAAGGCCTGAATGTATAAATGTGATTTATTTATTTATATACACTTGCATAGTAGCAAAACTATATACTTTATACTGAATGTCTGAAAGTTTAATTATCTTTTATATAACTGAGTGGTGCTGATTACCTTGTGTTGGCAATAATATATTATCTTGAAAGATTTTAGAAGGCATTCGTTATCTGCATTGATTGGTTTGTGAGTGTGTGACTATTGCAATCCCAGTATAGCCAAGGGTGCCCTTAATTCAGTGGTGGCAAACCTATGGTATGCGTGCCAGAGGTGGCACTCAGAGCCCTCTCTGTGGGCACTCACGCACTGCAGAGTTTACCAGAAAGACAGAGACACACAGCCTGTTTGCTCCCTTATCTGCAATCCAGAGCTTGAGAAAGTTTGGTGGCTCTTAGTAGCAGAGAGAGGTTATGTAACATCAGACGCTCTCCCACTCTCTGCTCCTGGAAGGGGAGGGGAAAGTGCAGTAATTAAGAAAACTGCTGTGCACTCTATCCATAGCTGCGCACAGCATGTAAGTAGGTGAGCAATCTAAAATTACTCATTTTTTTAGTTAATGTAAAGTTTAATGTACTGTTTTTCTCTATCTGCTCGCATATTTTTAGTGGGATGGGGTTATTCTTACCGCCTGTAAACTATACCTACGCTGCCATCCCTAAATAAAACCTCTGTATTCAGTTTAAATTATTGTGTTGGAACAATATGCAAATACGTAGGTTTTGGGTTGCAGTTTGGGCACTCGGTCTCTAAAAGTTTCACACATCACAGCCTTCATTATTTGGACTGTAATCTTCCACCATCTAGTGAGATACACAGTGGGAAGTCAAGCTTTCAAACAAAAAAATACTACTAAAAGTCCTATTATTCCCTCATTGAGGGTGGAAGAATTATTCTAGATAGTAGATCATTGGGCCTTAATTCTGGTTCAGACTTTTCCCTCCTTTGGTAAGGTGTAGATTGAATGCTGGGATTGTTAGCTAGATATAGTAAAGGACTTATTTGTTCCTAAAATGAAATAATGATAATCTGTGCTTCCTAAAATTAAACAAGTATGGGACAAGCCTCTTACTCTGAAGGGTTAAATACAAAAAGGACAACTTGGAACAGAAAGGTAATACAATTATAAGGGGATGGGAGAGCTTAAATATGAAGAGAGACTGGATAAGTTACAATTATGTACACTAGAGAAAAGGCGCTTGCGTGGATACTGTGTATAAATACATTAGTGGGCCATACAATAAACTATCGGGGGCATTGTTTACCATAACATGTCAGATGACACACGGACATCCCTTAAGACAGGAAGAAAAGAAGTTTAATCTTCAAATAAGGAAATGTTTTTTATTGTGAGAAAAGTAAAAACTATGGAATTGTCTTCCACTGGACAGGGTGATGGCAAGATAGTTAAAAAAAAACTTTGGATGAGATTCTAAAACACAAAGCATGTTGCTGGTATTGATACAAGAGTTATTCCAGGGATATTGGAAGGAATCCACTTGGAGTCAAAAGGATTTTTTTCTACTAATACTTTATTTTTGTTGCCTTTCTCTGATCAACAGTTAGGCAGGAAATGTCGGTATTGCTGAGTAGGTTGGACTAGATGGACATATATCTTTTCAATACTTTACTATCTAATACTTTACTATACTAATAAATAATCATACTGAAGTATCCTTACAGGACATGTTTACCCCCAACTAAATTTGCCCTACTGTGTAGTGTTTAAATGACCCCTACCTTTCTCTTCCCGTCCATATGTTGTACTGCAGGGTGAGATGTAAGTCCAGGAAACTAAAGAGAAGGAATCATCTCTGTGTGTAATTCGTATCTGCTCTTCCGGCTCCTCTAAGAAGCTTGTGGCATGCGCAGTGGAGCTCTTCCACCCTCCCTCGGATCCCTAAATCCCCCAACCTAGATGCTAATTTATAAATTCAAAAAACGGCTGCTAAAAATACTTACCAGACCTCAGTCCCTCTCTGCTCTTCACACTGATCAGCAAAAGGTGCCGGATGGACAGCCACATCAGTGATTGGCTGAGTTTCAGCCATCACAGACATGGCTGCTGGTCTGGCCCTTTGCTGATCAGTGCGAAGAGTCCATGATGTGGGAATGGGGTCTGGATAGTACTTTAGCATCCGATTTTTTATTTTGAAAACTAGCGAGTCTATGTTGGGGGGATTCCCTACCTTTAAATGATTTTGTTTGGGGGATGGAGATACCCTTAAATATATTATGCTCTGGATTTTTGTAACCTTAAAGGGCATCTATACTGAAAAATAAATTGACCATAACTGGAAACTATAATTCTTCCCTACCACACTGTATCATTTTTGTTAATCTGCCTCTATTTCTTTAGATATCCATCTAAAACTTCTTATATTTCAGCTGTCAATCAAGTTCCTTGCTCTCAAAAACTATTCTTCTGTGAGTAGTTTTACAGTAGCTGGAATGATGACAGAGTTTTGACAGTTGGAATGCTTTATGCTGTGTGCAGAGTTGACAGTTGCTTTGTGGGAAAAAAGTCAGGTTGGATAGAAGTCCGAGTGGAGGGAGGGGGGATACTGCTCCTAACAAAATGTTTGCTGGATTAAAGGCATGCAGCACACACGCAAATCAGAGAAGTGCTACTTACATGTATTCAATATAGATTAAGATGAGGCAAAGTAATTTTTTCAGTATAGTGTCCCTTTAAATCTGTGCTTCCCAGCATTCTCCCAGCATGTTAATCTCTTTGAAATTGTGGTCAGTGACTCAAACAGCACATTTTCTAGGGTGACCTCTATGTAGCTGATTTCAAGTTACACAATTTAAAAGAATTTAGTGTCTGTAAGTATGGATTACCCAAAACATTTCAGTAAATGTGTGATCAACTATAGATGTTGACTCTTTTTCGTTTCAAAGTTACAACTTGTAGACAATCCATAACTAGGAATCTCTGGGTCCCCCAGCAAAACTATGATGGGGCCCTATCTGTGCTTCATCCCACAGTGGTTTTCTGGGAAGAGGCTATATCTGTCATAGGAAAAAAAAAAATGGGGCCCCTTGGCTCCTGAGCCCCCTGCGGTTGCTCCCCCCTGCTCCCTCTAGTTACGCCCTGATCCGTTAAAGGTAATAGTTTACTTGGAAAAGTTAAAACTATTCCTTAAAAGGGGAGTTCAGTACAAATAATATGCTTTTCAGAAAAAGAGCAGTATGTTCCCCAAGACCTTAATCTGCCAATCAGCATTTTTCTGTGTATAAATAAATGCAACCAAAATACTGACTTCCTGTTTGCAGGACCCCTAATAGAGGACTGTGTATGGCCTTGCCCTGACCCAGCGCCCCGGTTGATTCAGTTGCTCAGTCAGAGATCTGGGCATCTTTGACCATCCAACAGCCAATCAGTAGAATTACTGTTAGACATTCAAAGATGTGTTGCATCCTGGGAAGAAGAAGGGCCGTTAGAACCTGAATATGTCAGCTCACTAATGTCAACAGCCGGGAATAGCAAGGGGTATGAAATCAACTGATTATTCAAAATAGGAAGAGAAATGTAGAATAACTAAGAAGGCATTACACAAACTAAAAATTTAACAAATATTGATAATTTCTACTGAAACTTTCCCTTTAATGTATGATGAAGAGCGTAAGATTAAGGAGCTATGTTTATCTTACTGTACCTCACATTCTTCAATCAATATCTCAGAGCCAGGGACGAGAACATAGCAGAAAACGTACCTTTTGCGTGATCCACCATTGAGACAGGTCCCGCCACTTCTGGGTTCAACTATATAACCTACCCCAGTAGTGGAATCCTATAGGAACTGTAAGATTATAGCTTTTATAATCTTACATTCCAGGAGGAGAAGAAAACCAGAAGACCACAAAGGGTAAGTTATAATAAATAATGCACAACTGTAAATTAAAGGGATATTAGAAGTCCCCTTGGACCTTTTATATGGTCAGGATCTCACTCAGGTGACTTCTAATATCCTTATAATTACGCAGTTCGGGGCATTATTCACTATATAATGTGCGCTATGTTGATTAAAAACCAGGAAAGAGGTCTGGAATTTTTCAAGTTGCTGCTGTTGGAGATTGGGCAAAAGTACGTTTCTGCAATCTTCATCCCTGGCTCCTGAGATTTTGATTAAAGAAGGATAGGGCATAGCTCCTTAGCCTCCAGTCTTCAATCAATACATTAAAGGGAATTGTTCACTTTTCAAGGGAACTATCCTTTAAATGCTCATAATGAACCCTGGGGCTGAGCTCCTAGATCCCTAAAGGTAAGAAGAAAAACACATTTGGGAACACCTTATTGCTTGGCATCCGTCATTCAATGTTCTTTAAACACTCACTAAAGTCCACTTGTGATCCCAGATAGGAATGAGTTAAACAAACATTTCAAATCTAGAAATCCAGTTCAATTTTATTGCAACGCAGTCTGCATGCAATAACCTAACGTGTGACTTTATAATACTCGGGGACTTTTTACTTTGTTGCTCTCTATTTAGATTTGAGCCATGGATTTGTTTAAAAAAAACATTTAGATTTAATCGGCTTTTTCTTATTCTCGTGACCTGGTAAGATTTCACTTGTAAAGAGATGTGGTTTATATTCAGCGTTTTCCATTTTCCCTTCTATTCATTAGAATATTTCCTTAGTACAAGAATGACGCAGTTTTTAGTTTGTCTTTATCATTTCCAAGCTTGGTAACTTATATGATCCATACTTGCAGTTAGCATTGATGACAAAAAAGGCGTGATTGCCAGTGCTATCTGTATTTCACTTTGGGCAAATGTTTTTGATCTGTAAGGGTGTCACCTTATAACTTGGTTACAAATGTTTATCAAATATCCACTGACACTGTAGCTAAGCAGGAATCGATAGAAAACAAGTCTCAATATAATTTCCCCACTTCAAAGGCTAGCAATACCCAACCATAGTAAATCAGGGATTTTTTTAAATAGATTGTCACTTTGAAATTTTTGTTAATAGAAAGAGTTCTGGATGGTATAAGCAACCTATAACCATAGTCCCTCAGGTAATGCGCTGATCTGTGCTCACGTCACAGGGCTTTTCACTTGTAAACTTAACCCTGCCATGTATAAATAGAGTACAGCACTAAACACTCTTCTCGATTGGAGGTATGGACATGTTTCAGATTGTAATCTAATATGATCAATACTAATCTGTAATATATGCATTTCATCAGGTGATTGGCTGATATTATCCCCACCTTAAAGGTTGTACACAGTGCGGGTCGCGACTACGAAGCACGATGTGTAAGAACGGCCGATAATCGGCCCATATATGGGCCCTTTATTGGCCGAAACAGCCTTCGTTCCAGGAATTGTTGTCTCGATCCGCCGGGCGGATCTCTGAACTACTAGCGGCTGTTTCATGGGCCGAATATCGACCGAAACGGACGTTCGTACACATCATGCGTCGCTGGGTCGGCACCCACGATGGCATGTGTGTATGAACTTAAAGCTGGGGTCCCAAACAGCTCTATATAAGCACAGGGATATATGCTCAGGTAGCAAAACTCCCTAGCGATTATGGACAGCCCCCTAAACTACAGTAATCCTTAAAAAGACTTTACACACCGTTCCACAAGCTAAATGCAAAACCAAAGCACCAACTACAGACCGTTTCGGCTTATTCAGCCATCCTCAGTTAATGCAGGCCTCTTGTTTGTGAAGCACCTAATGGACAGACGTCACTACTACATTAAATAGATAGGGAGAGAATTCAGACTTTGAAACTCTCTTCCAGCAATATGCAAATAAGTACACAAAGATTCTGGGAATTTACCATGTTTCCATAGAAGCTCTTAGGAAGCTCTATCTCTAAAAAGACTTTTACAGCATTCCACAAGCTAAATGCAAAACTAGAGCACCAACTTCAGACCGGTTTGCTTACTGACCCATCATCAGTTGTAGTGCAAGCTCAGGTTTGCAGTGTGACGTGCCAATGGACAGACGTCACTAATACATTAAATAGGATAGGGAGAGAATTCAGGCTTTGAAACTCCCCTTTCCGCAATATGCAAATAAGGAACAAAAACTTCTGGGAATTTACCATGTTTCCAGGAAGCTATAGGAACACTATCAGGGTTATATCAATAAAAGTTCTTATCGTTTAAAAATGGTGCTAATTTTGCCCCAACCAATTAGATTTTAGCTTTCAAATGTTAAATAACATCTGATTGTTGGGGCAAATTATTACCATTTTAACGATAAGAACTTTTATTGAATCTCCCTGGTAAATCTTTAAAGACTTTTACAGCATTCACAAAACTAATGCCAAACTACCTGCTAATGGCTCAATAAAGCCGAAACCGGTCTGTAGTTAGCGCTCTGGTTTGGCACTCAGCTTGTGGAATGCTGTAAAAGTCTTTTTAAGATAAAGCGTTCCTAAGAGATTCCATGGAAACACGGTAAATTCCCAGAAGTCTTTGTTCCTTATTTGCATTATTGCTGAAAAAAGTAGAGTTTCAAAGCTGAATTTCACCTCCCTATCCATTTAATGTATTACTGTTGTCTGTCCATAGGCGTTCACACTGCAAAACCAGAGGTCTGCAACTATGGCTTATGATGGCTCAAAGCCAAAACTGGTCTGTAATTGGACGTCTCTGGTATTTTGCATTTCTGCTTGTGGAATGTGTAATAGTCATCTTAACAGATATGCTTCCATTGAAATATGGTAATTCCCAGGACTATATATTTGAGTTGAATAAAGACATAGTCCATCTAGCCCAACCCATCTAGCATTATCCTCATTTCCGCCTAACTGTGATCCAAGGAAAGGCAAACCCCCCCCCCCCTCCCCACCAAATTTATGAGGGGGAAAATTCCTTCCTGACCTCCAAATTGGCAATCGGAATTTCCCTGGATCAACTCTCACTTAATGAATCAATACCAGTAACTTGCAACATTCCTTATTTGCAGAAAACTCCATCCAGCTGTCTTTTTGAAACTGACCATGAACTGCCATAATACGTCCACTGGAAGACAGTTCCATAGCTTTTAAACCGTTTCTCACAGTGAAAAACCCTTTGTCCTTATTGCATAGGTGTGAAAAGGAAGTTTCAAAGCCTGAATTCTCTCACTATCCCTATTTAATGTATCAGTAAACTACAGTACAGAGAGCCATCCGCGGCTGAGGAAATTTTCAGTCAGGAAATGGGTAATACAAACACTCATCAGTCTTTGGGACCACTTTCTTAACCGGTACTCTGACGGAATCCGCCCCAGCAATCAACCCAGCTTAAGGTGAGTTCACTCCAAAAAAACTTTTTTCTAAATTGTATATACCCCCCACCAAACCCCACTATCGCATTATTTGTAGCTTCAAAAATCTCCTAAACTTTCTTACCTGACCGGTCCCTCCATGCTCCGTTTTGAGCAAAACACGGAGACGGGGATCTGTGCCGGCAACCATATTCCTTTTGGTCACGGCTTTCAGCGATTGGGCGTGACAATCACACTGCGCCTTACCGACAGCCACGACCAGGTCAGGAAAAGCAAGTTCAGGAGCGGTTTTGTAAGCTACAAATACTCGAAAGTTGGGTTTGGGAGGTAATATACAATTTAGAAAAAAAAAAAAATTTCAGTGGACATGCCCTTTAAATTAGAGCCCATCAGTTGTTTAATTATAAATGCACATTAAGAATGTCTCAAAAAGTTTTTTATCATCTCAAAAAAAGAAGAAAAATAAATACATTCCAAAGAAAAGCATGGTCTGCAAACTTTAATATTTTGAGAGTTCAATGATAACCCACCCTCACAAACCCTCATAATTAAAGTACCCAGGTCCTTAGATAGAAAGTATACTTACTATATTTTTTTATCAATCAGGAAAAATATAATATTGCATAGGTACCCTACTTAACATGACCATGTTCCCACATCCAGTAATAATAATGCGCTGGTTCTGGGTAAGCATCATGGAGCAAGTCAGGTAAGTACTACATGAGCAAGTTTTACCCCCCAAGTAATCTCCTTTTTGGTGTTGGAATGGGTCTCTTTTTGATTTCTCATAGCCCAATGCACAGAGAGCTGCTCACCAGCTATGTTATATTGCGGATAGCAGCTCTCAAGTGCTGGTTCTAATTCGCCACTTTTAACAGTAGCCATTAGCTGGCATTAAAAAGTGCTGGAATAGAATGCCACTGGTCGGTATAACATTGATACGCAATAAAGAAGTTTGCGCTAACTGATATATGAACATTGGCCTGTAAACTCCAGAACAGGAGTGGTGCACCTCATTTTCAATTGCCCTTTAAGAGTCTGTTATTTATTACAAGACTTGTACTTTCTGTACAACATCACTCCTTATTGATAAATATTTCTTGAACTACTTCCCTGTGACATATATTTACTAACTAGATTTCAATGCTTTACTGTACCTTTAAGCACTCCTGTACTTCTTTATGTCTTGCATTAACAATGCCAGAGAGGGTCTAACTTCTGATTTATGGTTGTCGTAAGTAGTCTGTCAAATAACCAGGAATATGCTAGTATCCATCTTATTCAGGCTGGCCAGCATGTTTGCAAATATGAATATTTTTCTTTGGTTCCAGAGGCTGCTTGTGTTACCAAAATTACAAGCTACATGGCGTCTTTTCAACAACCGCAGAGCAGTTGCTGAGGTGTTATCTTCATGTTCATTTGAAATGGATACCCTATATTTTGTTGTAAAAACCTCTTCTCTCCGGCCATGTACCAGGGAAAGCAGCTGGTAACATGGATTAGACTTCTAAGGGCCGTGTGTCAAGCGAGCTACTGTTCTTTTTCACCCTACATTCTCCAGTTCTACTCATAGCTGCAATATATCCAATGAGGAACAGATTAAAAAAAAAAGTAAGCTTCGCAGAAAACACTATTTTAACATTTACTAACAGGTATGTAATAATTTTTATACATTTGCCGATACACTTTCGTGCTTTGATCCTCATCGAATAGATTTTCTTTTTTACTAACATGTGATAGATGTAAAGCAAGCATTAGGGTTAGGCCACGATAATTCGCTTTAAAATTGCACAAGATTGGCTCAATTCATGTGGCCAATTACTTAAGCGCTGAGGCGTGCGATCCGTTAATCAAAGCACATGTGATTTGCATTTTTGCGCAACGCATGCGCTCCGATGCGCAAGGCTGTCAATCGCATGAGTAAACGTGCGTGAGAAATAGAAAGCTGTGAAAGAAATGCCATATGCTTATCATATTATACGCCATAAAAACTTATATATTGCTACAATAAAATGATGAGCAGATGATATCGGCTTATGGTTGATAATATTGGCTACGTGTGGGGGTTCTTCAAGCCACTGAGACCAATGTTAATAAAGTAATTTCCATTTAGCCACGTGAAATAAGGTGAGCCAAAGATTGCCATAGCGGCGATCAACAAACGACACCTGACCTAAACATACACACCTGCAATATTGGCCGAACACAGACCGTTTGTTGTCGTAGTGCCTTGTGGCTTGGGGTCGTTTGGTGCGGTGTGTAAATGTAACATGTGTACGAGGCTTAAGGGTAGAGGACAGGAGGATTTGTTAGCATAAGAAAGAGATGGTAAGTAAATTATATACCGGCTTTCCACAAAAGTTAATGTAGCAACATTACTACCTAATTGTTTTACATTCCATTAAGGAATGATTTTGAACTATAGAGGCTTCCAAGTTGTTGCCAGTACACTACTCTGTCCATTTAGTCTTCAAACAGGCCTGTGCACCAACTGGCCAATTCCCCTGACCCAGTATTCACTGTCTTGCACACAGGGTTATTCAATAAAAGTTCTTATCGTTAATAAATGGTGCTAATTTGCCCCAACGAATCAGATGTTGGCTTTCAAATGTTAAATAATATCTGATTGGTTGAGGCAAAGTTAGCACCATTTTTAAGATAAACTTTTATTGAATAGTATTTTTCTTAATATACAGATGTCTCCACACCCAATAGGGAAGTCCCTGATAAGATTTTGAAAGCGCTGTTAACCTTCAGTTTTATTTTCCAGCCAGCATAAGGGCACAAAAAATTGCGCTACCAGCTAAAATAAATAGTCAGCTACTTTGACTGCTTTTTTTTTTTACATCCTTTTTCTAGAAAAAGATACAGTTTCTAACAGGGTATAAATATATAAAGTTCTTATCGTTAAAAATTGTGCTAATATTTGCCCCAACCTAATCAGACGTTAGCTTTAGTCTTAAGATGTTAAATAATATCTAATTGGTGGGGCAAAATTAGAACCTTTTAAACGATAAGAACTGTTATTTAATACCCTACATGTGTCATACTTTCTATGTATTTGCTTCAATGGGTTAGTAGACTAATGTTTTACTTTTACTTAAGTTATAGGTTCAAATCCCCAAACTTACTTTACTTACTAAAATAATAGTTAGGAAATAAACCACAAAGATTACTTTTCTTTTTGTATTAAAAGCAAAGGGGTGTATAGATATTAGCGAAGTGTTGGAGAATATTTGCATTAGCAAACAAACTACATTTGAGATGTAGATCTCTGTGCGTAACATGATTAGCTGGCAACCACCTCTAGGGGTAGGACAGCTTCCTTGTTTTGATTTCTGCACTCTAGAGATCATTTACAGACGTGACATTGTACAATTGACTCCCAGCAAGCCCAGAGAGAAATAATGGAATCTGACCATTAGTACCCACAGGTTAAGATTGAAAATTCGCAATAGCAAAGGGAGAGTTAATGCACAGGTTTGTTTGTATATTGTGAATGCGCTCTGACCATTGGGTCTATTGTTTTCTGGTGAACTTTATTACCACTTAATCTGGATCACATTTGGGTCTCATGAAATGAAGAAGCTAAAAGTGCTTTTATCTTTTTAACTGGGCTGCTGCAGTTAAATAACATTTCTGGTTGGATAACAACTGTTGCTGCAGTTAATAGTATGCAAATCTTTATTGCATTAGCCTTAATGTTTTTGCAAAACAACAAAGAAAAAATGAATAGCAAAGAATATGCTGGTTACATGTATAACCAGTTTTATCTGTGAAGCACATCTATCACTGCCACGGGTGTGGCCCTGTGATCAGCATATCATACTGCAATCAACTGTTTTAAAACTGTGGATCAGAGCATCTTTATGTACACTGTTAAAAAATAGCTGATTGTGGTATTGGGTTACCGCTAGGGATGGCGAGGGGGTGTGATGGGGTGTTGTAAGTGGGGACCTTGGCCAGAAAGTTATAAGCTGGCCTGGGCTCTGAAGTTGTAGTTTCTTGGCAAAGGTGGAGTGTACTAATTCTTGGGAATCTGTAGCTACCAGGGGTGCGGGATGTTGACTGCACCAGGGGCCCATGCCAAGAAGGGGGCCCCCAATTGTCATTTCTAGGTTTCCAAGTACCAGTTCTCGTGTGTCAAACTGTTTTACCAGTGTCTGGTGTACAAGCATTTTACCATTGTCTGGTGTGCCAAGCATCTTAAACCCTTGTCGCTGGCTTGTCAGTGTCATTTTCCCAACCTGTTTATCCAGTGTCTGCATGCCAAGCATTCACCAGTCTTCTTGGTTAGCCAATATTTACACAGTGGTTATAAACAAATCATTTTAACACTCTCCTTGTGGCCAAGATTTTACAGCATCATTGGTAGTATTTTTTGAAGGTGAGGACTCTAAGTTTAGAAATACGTTTGAGAATCTGATTGGATAGTATTGCTAGTGTATGCGCAAAGTATGTTGTGTCGTTTTCAAATTAAAATGTGCGCTTTCAAAAAAGATTAATGATGGATTAGTTGGTGTTTATATTATTTGTTGTGTGGTGCCGATTTGTGTTTGCGCTGTATGTTGGGGGGCCCACTGCCACATTTTGCATCAGTCCGTAAAGTACTGTAGAGCACCCATGCCACTGACTATTCTTATGTAATGAATCTCCGCCATGCTATCTTTTTTATGGGAAAATATTTAAGATATTTATACAATGTAGTAAGTAATCACAAGCAGTGTACATTGTACAATACAGCTGTCCCTTCACCACAAACACACAATCCACTAGTCTACTGGGTGGCATACATACAAACTATAGATGCGTAATCCATGGGAATGACGGGATTTATTACTATTATCGTTTTGTGTGTAGGGGATGTTCCCGGACTGATGGAGTTGCTTGACGAAGTGACATCTAGTCCGGCCACTCTGCATCGATCGAGAATGACGGAAAATTTCCATCGGGTGGAGATGCACACACACGTGACACCATCTGAAACAAATAAGTTTATCTGGTCCTATCGACCGCAGGACATATGTTCCCAATAATCCATTCCTTAGACCAGGGATTCTCAAATGGTGTGCCTCCATATATTAAAAATAGCAAGGTTTTTTGAAGGCAGGAAGCGTGGAATTGTAGACTTCAACTTCTGTAGGCAGAGATCCCTGCCCTAAGGACTAGGCCACACTATTGACTTTTAAGCCATTATCCTCATCGCGATATTGTGACTGCCGATCATGCTTTAAAAGCGCAAAACTAGTGTGGGGCAATGTGGTTGCCAACAATAGTGCGTGCAATGCATTGCGTTGATTGGCGCAGCATGTGCTTGCTTTTGCGCAATCCTCAGTGCTCGCAATTGTGCAAGACATTGTGCAAAGCAAGTGCAGGAAGCAATGTGCACTGAGCGAGCCGAATGGATTTGCAGGCGTGTTTCAGGATATGCTCAAGCGGCGTCTAGTGTGGCATCGCCTTAGTAGCTTGTCGTTCTTGTGCTCATTTTTTACATCAACAGCCATAGCAGACAATTTCATACCTGTCATCTTGTGGTTGAGCACTGACAGCTGACCTCCCCCCACATTTGAACTCTGCAACGCAAAAGTTGGCAGACTCATACGCTATTTTAATGACCTGAGCAATAGTTAGTCATAAGTCATTGAGGACCGAGATAAACGAATATGGTCCATCAGTCTAACACTCTCCGCCAATATCCTAATTCTGGCTTACGTTGAATCCAGAGGAGGCAAAAAAAAAACCCAACCAAATATTTAATTTATGAAGGGAAAAAAACTGCTCCATGAACTTGCCATGAAACAACGTCCATAGCTTTACGTGTCTTACATAAAAAATCCTTCCAAACCCTTGAAGCCTAACAACATTTTCTTCAAGTCTTAAGGATGTCCATGTGTCCTCTGACATGCTCTAATTTTTAACAATGCCCCAGATAGTTTAGTGTTGCCCGTTAATGTATTTTAACACAGTCATCAATCCCACGCAAGCAACCTTTCTCAGCGTAACATACATTCGTAACTTACAAGTTCTCTTCTTCATTATTCAAAGCTCCCCCACAATCCCCCTATAGATTTAGTTGCCCTGTCTGAACGATTTCCCATTTCAAAGATGTCCCTTTTTTGTACACAGGTATTCCAAAATTGCACTGCATATTCCAATGAGTCCTTACAATGTTCTTGTAAAGAGGGAGAATAAACATTTTCTCCCTTAATCCATACCTCTCTTATACAAGACAATACCATCTGGCTCTGGCTGTTGCTGCCTGGCATGCTGCTACATTTAAAAGTTGGTTATCCACTCAAATCCCAAGATACCTTTTCCAACAGGGATTACACCTTACACCACTGGCCATGTTATAGGATAAGCAGTCACAAGGTTTTTAAGATAGTCCAAAATAACATTCTCACATTGAATCATCAATCTGTACGCACTAGCAATAGCGCCCATGTGACAATCAATCTAGATCCTCCATGTATGATTGCACATCCTCCTGGAAGTTTTAATAAGCCGACAAAGGTTTTGTGGTTGTGCAGCTGACATGTGCTGACAATACCCACTGCAAAGACTGTTCGAAAGAGTAAAGGTATGCAGGCCCCTCCGCCATATGTTTGATTTTTCTTTTTCCTGATTTGCTTCCAGAGTTTCCTAGTTTTCTCTCTTGCCTTCAGGCCTCCATTAGCTAGGCGTGAAGGTGGTTGATAGGAAACAATTTCCTATCTGCGTCTAATGTCACTTCTCAAAGACTTTTGAACTGGCAGAGGGGAGGAGAGAGGGTTGAAGACAGGACATTCCCCCATGTCCAACCGATTCCACACCATGACAGTGATATGGTTACGCTGGCCCGAGCCATCTAGGTAGTGGGTTTTTAGGTACTCTCCTTTGCTTGTGATATCTAAGGGGAGAGCAGCAGGAATGTTGTAAATGAAGAGAAGTGATTTCGCTGCTAGAAGGTGATATGAATGGGAGTGATTTTTTTTTTTATATGTTTCCTTATACATAGAAGGTGCCCCCAACACAGAACCCGGTTGGCCACCTCAATTAGCACTTCAGTTCCATATAGATGAAGCCCCCATTACCACCTACCTCTGGCATCCTATTTCAATTAACCAATTTCTATCCATCTACAAATGTCGTCTCCCCAGACAAACAGTAGCTTAGCTTCTACATTAAGCACCTTTGGGGACTGTCAAACCTTTTGCAAATCCAGTAAAGACACTCCTTACTGCTATGCCAGAGTCTAAATTTCTACTTACTTCCTACATAAAAGCAAGCAGTTAGCTTGACAAGATTTCATCCCTCCTAATCCATGCTGGTTACTACTATAATGTCAGTCCTTGAAAACAATCTAGAAAAATGTTCCCTTATTAAACTTCCAGGATCTTCCCCACCATGAAGTTAAACTAAAGGCCTGTAAATCTCGGCTGCTGTGAACGTTACCCACCGTTTTTGAATTTTGGGAATCATATCAGGCCCTTTTTCCCATCCAGTGGCCCACATCGGACCTGAGGGATCTGCAAACTGATACAGAAACAGGCAGCGACGAAAAACTGAGACTTAGTTCCCTAAGGACGACCGCGGAGCGTGTGTGTGTAATTTATTCGTCATAGCTGGAAGTATATTAGTTAAACCGATTATTTAGTTGGTTTTTTACCATTTCCTGCGTTATACCAAGTGGCAACTTGCATCTTTTATACTGTATTGCGACTATACTCACGATACCTGTCACTTGGATCTTCTATCGGTACAGAATGATACAAAAAAGATTCATTTAAGACATTGCTTCATGGCCATACCTCAACTAACTAGCTCTTTCCACATAATTCCGGTCGGGGGGGTTGGTGTATTGATGTATTATAGGCTTATTTAATAGTGCCAACTTTGGGGACGCACGCGCTTGATGACAGTAATAAGATACCACTAAAGCATGACAAGGGGGGATACAATACATAGATAGTTCAGACATAAATCATATCAATTAATAAATAAAAGTGCTAGAAGTAGGTTGTGCACAAACAGAGGTATGAAGGTCCCTGCCAAATAGAGTCTACAATCTAGTTAGGTGGGTAACACACACAGATACATGTAACGGTGGGTAAGATGCCTGGAGTGAGAAGGATTCAGTAATTATGGGGCAACCAACTTTTTTCAGTCCTCATCTTTTATACTATAAGCTTATTGGCTTCTTAGTGATGATTGTTCACTATCCTAACTCATTATTAATTTATCTAGTTTGATTGCTCGTTCTTACACCCTGTTATACGTTTTAAAGTACCCTAAGGCCTATCATGTCCTTTCGGAATCGTTAACAGGTTTTAAATGCTTCTTTCTTCCTTTCCATTCCCTCTTACAGCAGAATTGCAGCAGCAAACTGGTGCGGATTTGTTTTTTTTACATTTATTTCCTTCAAGGTAACATTTGATTGTGAAATGGCTAAAAATCCCCTTAAACAAGTTCCACTTCTGTCATACCTTACCTATAATACCGTTATCCCAGTTGACATGCTGAGAGCTACGGTTTAAAGGGATGTCCACCCCCAAAACTAAAAATTTACCCCCTTACTTACTTGCCCACATCAAGTAGTTTAAAACAATTCCTTACCTTACATTCCTGCCAAAATCAAAATATTTCCCCTTCTTTGCCCACCCCCAATCCGTTCCATTAAACTGACTGCTTGTAGGAGGCAGTGTGTGGACTCTCTGTGGCCTGAGACTTCATCAACCTCATCAGGTTGAGGCTGCTCTGCAGCCCTCCCGAGCCTCTCCACGGCCCATCACGCCGGCAGCTGCCGGTCCCGCCCCCATCGTTCAATTACCATGCAAAGCAGAGGGACTGAACACTGCATCTGGAGGAGAGAGGGCAGTAAGTAGCAGTGGGGGACTTTCTACAGTTCTATTAATGCGGTTGGGCTTGGGGTAGCATTCCTCCACAGATCAAAGATTCAATTTCGGGGTGGACATGCCCTTTCATCTGGGAAAATTTGCTTTCCTGAAAATTAAAAGTCTTTTGTTAACCCAGCACAAACTTTTCCCTTCAATAACACTACAACCAACCCGACACTATTATTCATGTCACATTCCCAGAGCCTCCAGTTACCTTTAATATCTATATACTCTCCCACGAATGTTAATTTACCATACCCCAAACAGAGCACTTTTCTAGTAGGAAACTTAACCACTCCACTCCACACCAATCATACAGGGTAATTCAAGTCCCCATATAAGCAAACACTACTCCAACTTGCAGCCCTTACCCCTGCCTTGAAAGCTGACTCCTTCCTCCCTGCTAGCACTTGGGCAGCTGTAGCAGACAACCAACAATGACATTACCAATTACCGCCCTTTTCTGTTGCCAATATCTTACTACTTCTACCATATTTCCACCTCTTTAAACAATCCTTTTATCTCTTCTTTTAAATTTGGCTTCATTCTTTTTTAAACATAAATGCATATCCTCCCACCTTTCCTTTTTTCTCTGTCCTGCCATAAACACGGATATCCCTTCTAAATTTACAGCCCAGAGTCCGTGAGAACTGTTTTTAACCACAATTTCTGCATACCAGTTACTCAATACTTTTCATTTAAAAATCACGCCATTATCTTTCAATTCACCAGATAAGTAAGGTATAAGTGTAGCTTACACCTAAACAAAATGCACAGACTCGCGTTCCAAGCTGTGGAAAAAATAGTTGACTTTTATAAACCAAACATGTGGCTACGACAAATCTTTCAGACTACGTCCTTTCTCAAGCACTTTCTCAAGCACTATTATCCTTCAACTTCAATTCACCTTTTTGTCACCAGCTTCTCACCTTTCTTATACCTAGCCATCTTTATGTAATAGTAACATTTTTATTTTCAGATCCTCAGAGTGTTTCTTTACCATTAGGTGCCATATTCCCAGGGAATATCCATATTCCAGTGACCATGGGAAGTGGGAAATACACCTGTTTTCCATTCACATTACCCCTGGAGACAATGTAACACCAATGAGTCCATGACACCAGGAAAGGGAAATGGCTATTCAGCACAATTTGGACATTTTTTCAATTAGGGGTGTTACTCACATCTAATGGTATGTCCTCCCCTTATAAAAACTTTAATTTGTTATTTCAGGGACCCCGAAAAGACTAGGTTTTCATGATTTTGGCATAAAACCTGTTCCCAGAGCCGAGTATCCATACTTACAAATCATGATCCCTGCTGCTTTCCCCCTCATCCCCCGCTACTCAACTGTGGCCTTTTTCTGTTCATGAGCAGCAGTGGAAGCTTGTCCATGAATGGCAGTCGAGCCATTGGCTGTCATGTCACTGTCATGGCCCTGACTGGCTGCCTTACCGGAAGTGTCTGAGTTCCGCGGTGGTGGCATCGTGGATCTTTAAGTATACTTTCTCGCTCTGGGAACATTATTGAAAGCTTTTAAATTAAGCAAAACTTAATTAGCTTTTGGGGGTCCTTGCATAACAAATTACAGGTTTTTATTAGGGTGGACATACACTTAGTTGTGTGGTTAGAGTTATTTTAATGGACATCAAATTTTACATAACTGTTTACCTGCTGTTTAAATTGGACTACTTACATAGCATCAAAGTGTTATACTCCTTCAGTATTGTCCCCATGAAAAGATATAAATAAATTTTACAAAAAGTAAGCTAGTTTTAATAGTTTATTCAGCTAAACATAAGAGTATAACTAATTTTGCTAGTTGTTCTATTGGATACAAATTTAATATATAATTATTTGTTAAAGAGAAAAGAGTTAAATTTGTTAACTTAATTAGCTAAAGCGTTTACATATAGAACGATAGGTCATTGGTTCCCTGTCCAGCTGCATTGCTGGAAGTTCCAAAGGAATGTATCCCGTTGGCCATCACATGTAAACCATGTACTTCAACAGACATTCTGCTCCCTTTTCTTGTGAATTAACTAGATTCATTGGGTGGTCATCACATCTGCCACCCACTATTGTAAGTTCACTCTGTCTGATCACTGATACTCTCTTCTACATTAGTATAGTCAACTTTGCATAGTAAAAGTTTAAAAAGGAGTTTCGGATAAGCTCAGGGTAATTTATTACTCACACATCCTGTGTTTAACATTTGTTCCTGTCCTGTGACATGTACATTTCTCAACTGTAACCAAAAGTTCTTTTTAATTTTTAGAAAATATTTTTAGTGATATCTTGACGAAGTATAGGGACATTTCGAAACTTTTTGGGGTGAGTACAATGAATCACTATTTTCCATCTTAAAGAGACAATAATTATTTGCAGTGGTGTAGAGGGATCTTATAAAAAGACGGACCAAACCCCATGCCTTGATTACAAGTGAATGTCCACTGCTATTGGCGGGAATTGCGGGGACCTGTACCAGACGTTTTATTAAAGGGGATGTTCACCCTCAACTACACATTTTAATGTACATGATAGCCATAAACCACCATCGAACCTGCCAAGTTTTAGAACTCAAAGCTGGTCCCCAAATGTACTTACCAAACCTTCGCTCCCTCTCTCTGGCCCTTCTACCCTTCTACCTATGTCTTTCTGCCTTTTTCCACTAAACAGACCCAATAATACGAACACAACAAGAATGCGACATCATATACGCAGTGCAGTGGAAGAGTGTTTCTCGATTTGTATATATGGAAGACAAAACGCAGGCTCTGCACCAATGTATGGCTCAGCACAGCAGCCAGAACAATTCCTGGGTCATGACTCATCTGTGGTACCGCACCTAAAGAAAAAGGGCATTATTTGCAAGATTGGTAAATGTCAACATCTTCG
>JAACNH010003324.1:0-30014 GCA_019447015.1 Hymenochirus boettgeri
CAGAACGCTCGCGATTGTGTGTGTGATTGGTGGGTTGTTAGTGGGAGTCAGCCTTAAAGTCTGTTCATATGGGGACAAAACGGTTTGAAATCAAATAACACTTAAGTAACTTAAAATATAAAGTAAAGTTTTTAAAAACTTTATATTGGAAAACTAAATTTAAATAAAGAAAATAGCGAATCATACAGCATACATATTTATTGGTGTTCGATTGTAGATCATTAGAACCCTCGGCCCGTTAACTATTCATGAACCCAGGATGCAGTTAGTAGTGCAGAAGATTACTGCATGGGAATATTAAAACCACTGCAGTGAGGCAGATTGCATTTACATATTGGCAATCTACATACTAGAAGAGGGTTGCATTAGAGCTATTAAGGAGAACTAAAGTCTACAGGACAACATTGTCAAATGACAGAGCCATTTCACAAACATACATTACGCGTGCCTTAAAGGTGAGCCACCACTGAATAAGTTGAAAGCCTAGGTACACTTAGAAAGCTCCTTTACTTTTGCATGGACTATAATAGAAGAAAAAAAAGAGTATGTCGGGGTAGAGATGCCAAAAATCACTAGTTTTGTTCCTTTTCGGATTCCTGGATCTAAGCAAAAATCCCGAAGATCCGAAACCGACGACACTTCAGTAGGTGCAGCCCGGCGTTAATTTTCAAATGCACAGAGCTCTTTTGGATAATTTTTGAAAAGAGCCTGATTTGACTTGTTGACATTCGAAAATTTCGAAAATATGATTGGAGACCATTTTCGGTTTTCGATCAAATTTTCACGAAGAATTCGAAAGTTCGAGGGCGATTTTCGAAAATTATCCAAAATTGCCTTGAACGTTCGATTTTCAAAAATACGATCGGAAAACCGAATTTGGTTCTGAAGTTCGAGAATTTTCGAACGTTCGAGGCTATTTCAAAATTATTCAAAAATAGCTCTGTACCATCCAAAAATCTTCAAAAAAGGTTTTCACAAGTCCAAAATAGGAGGATCTGTCGGATTCGGGCGGAACCTTTCGTAGTTGGATCCACGGTGGTTCTGTGTCGAACCCGGATCCCATCTCTAGTGCTGGGCTTATTGAATTTGTGAAGTGTGGTATTTTTTAAACCTGGTGCCCTTACCCAGTGCAGTCCCTTGTTAGGGTCACAATAGATATGGTCGTGAATGCGGTTTTGTTCTATGGGGCACATTTGGTAAAGGCGCAGTATCTTTTAAGCGATACCTGACTTTAACCGCAACGTTAAAACGTCGTAAATCTACGATAACACAATTGTACATTTAGATCTTCATAGAACAATTGGGGTAATTACTAACAATTGGATTCTACTGCAAACGTTTCATTAATTAAATAACAGTTGGTCCCGTAAATGTCGTGCAGTACAGTAATTGTGTGGATACGCCTTTTTTAATAGGCCCATGCACAGCTAATTGAGGGACAAGGGGGAGAATATTGAGTCTCTTACTAATAAAAAACAGGTAAGGATACTCAAGTTCTCCCCATTTTCCCCAATTAGCTTGCAGGCCACAATCGCTCTGGTAAATGTCCCTCCTTGATTTAATAATGATTTGCGCCTCCCCGGTGATTGCGGAAATAGCAGTGCTCATTTTAGAAGGACTTTTAAAAGTTTCAACCGAAAACAGCGCAACGCAATCAGTGAAGGTCTCTGCACAACCGACACAGCTTATGCGTTAACTGATTCAAAGTATCATATTGTTGGCACGACTGACTTAAATTCAAACAAATTGTGGTGAATGTGAATTGGGTAGGTGGAATTATTTACTGTAAGTGAATTTGGGTGAATGTGGATTGGTGAATGCTGTGAATTGTGTCAATGTGAATTTGCGTGAAGTGAACATGGGTGTGATGTGAAATGTGATGTGGTACATTTGTGACATGTGAATTGGGTGAATGGTGAATGTGTAAACGTGAATTGGGTGAGTGTGAATTGTGTTAAATGCGAATTGGTGAAATGCGAATGGGTAATGTGAATTGTTGTGATGGATTAGTGTGGAAGGTGAAATTGTGTGAATTGTGTGAATGTGAATTGGGTGAACCGTTTTTTACATCGGTTTTTAACTGTTGAGAATCCTATACATTTTGTAGGGAATTTTAAACACATGTGCAAGGGAGGAAATGAAGAGTTTTCACACTTGGAATACAGAGGGATTGGTTACAGGAATCAATTAGGAAAGTACAAGTTAATATCAAATAAGCGGCCAGGACCAGATGGAATTGACATCCTAGGATTTTAAAAGAGCTTAGTCAGTTCTAGCAAACCACTGTGTCTCATCTTTTCAGATCCGCTTTTGTCTGGGGATAGTGCCAACTGGATTGGAAAAATGCCAATGTATACCAATATTCTACAAAAAGGTAGTCGTTCAAAGCCTTGGTAACTATAGAACCTGTAAGCCTAACCATCAGTGTCGGGAGGTGTGGAAACTGTGTTAAGGGCTCATATCCTTAGCCTTTGTCTCCAGAGATTATCTTTAGTAGTAGTCAGCAGTGGATTATGAGAAATAGATCATGCCGACAAATTTAATTTGTTTTTATGAAGAGTGAGTAGAAGTTAGATTCATGCACGACTGTGGACTTGGTATATTTGGATTTTGCAAAAAGCCTTTGATAACTGTGCCAATAGGCGACTTAATGTTAAAACTGAGGACTTTGGCCCTTGAAGGGGAAGAAAACATTTGTTCATGGAGTAGAAACTGGTTATTGGACCGCAAACGAGAGTGGTGGTAATGGAGCTACATCTATGTGGGACTAAAGTTCTAAGCGGAGTTCCTCAGGGTTCATGTACTGGGGCCGCTTCTGTTTAATCTGTTTATAAATGTCTTAGAAGGGGGCATTGAGAAGCAAGGTCTCGTGTGTTTGCTGATGACACTAAATTATGCAGAGCTTTGGAACTTCCAATGATGGCAAGTGCTGCAAGCAGACCTAGATAGATTATCAAAATGGGCAGCAGAATGGCAGATTTTTTTGGAGATTCAATGTTGATAAATGTAAGGGTGATGCATTTTGGGATTTAATAACTCTGTGTGCCACCTACACCATAAATAACTCTGTGTCTAAGTGCATCTAAATGAAAAAATTTGGGAGGTTCTTCGGTAGATAACAGACTTAGCGTAGCCAAACAAGCAGTGTAGCACAGCTAGAGCTAGCAAGATATGTCTTGTATAAAGAGGGAATGGAATCAAGAGAGAAAAATTATGTCTCCCTCTTTACAGCACTGGGTAAGGCCACATTTGGAAATATGCGGTTGCAGTTGTTTTTTTTGTTTGGAACTCCCATAACAAAAGGGACATTGGGGAAATTGAGGCAGTTCAGAGAAGGGCAAACTAAATTAATAAGGGGGATGAGGGGTCTGATTATTATGCAGGCATATTAGACAAGTTAGAGGCTGTTTACATTGTAGAAGCGCGGTTTGCGTGGGGACATGATAACCTTATACCAATATATTATGGTCCCATACAGTGAACTCTCTGGTGCATTGGTTCACTATAGGTCATATCAGAGACTCGTGGACATCTTTAAGGTTGGAAGAACGAAGTTTCACTTCAAGTTTAGGAGAGGTTTTCTTTACAGTGAGAACGTGAAACTGTGGAAACTTGTCTATCCAGCAGAGGTGGTAATGGCCAAGTTTCATTGAATAACTTAAAAAAGCCTGATAAGGTTTCTAAACTAAAAATATTGAGAAGTTCACGGTATTAATGCATTAGATCTGGTTGTACCAGGGATACTTTCGATTGCCGTTGGGAGTAAGGAAGGAATTTTTTCCCCCTTTTTTTAACTGGGGTTTTTTTGCCTCATCTGGATCAACTGTTTAGGTAGGGTATAAAAAAAAATAAATAAATAAATAAAAAAAAAAAAAAAAAGTGAATAGGTTGGACTTGATTGAACGAATGTCTTATTCACACCTTAATTACTATGTTACTATTTCTGGTTATTGTTAAATGTGTGGTCAATGTGAATTGAATTGAGGTGAAATGTGCATTGGGTGAATGTGATTGTTGTGAATGTTGAATGGTGAATGTTGAATTGTGAACATGGAATGGTGTAAATTGAATTGGTGAATGCGAATTGGTATGTGAATTGGGTGAATGCGAATTGGGTGAATGTGAATTGGGTGATCTGGAATTGGGAGTGAGGTAATGTGATGGGTGTTGTTGGTGTTTTTATGTTCTTCTTGAAATTTCCCTTACATTAATTAGGGATATAGCTCTGTTGAGATATACCACACGATGGAAAATGTAGTGTGTATGTGCCAAATGGAATAAAGGGGTTACTGCATTCTTCACCCAATATTTTCCATGAGGATTTACCGACATGGAAGCGTATTTGGACAGCTGAAGGGCAGAGGATCATTATTTCATTGGTGTTTGAGGATCTTTCCTTCCCTTTATATCCGTACTTCTGTATGGGGTGATTTTACAGATTCCTCAGAGATAGAGCAAAAGTAAAAAAGGTTTTATTGTTATAAAATGGTGACTAAGTTTTACCCCAACCAATCAGATGTTTTGTCCCATTTGAAAGCTAACAAATGTAAGCACCATTTTAAACGATAAGAACTTTATTGTCATTTCCGTGATACTGTAGTCAGCAGCTTGTGCAAAAAGAAAAAAAAGCCCCAACTTACTATGCAAACGACCTTGTCACGTTTGATTATGGGATTCACTTGTCAACTAGACCAAACATAATGAAAGAGCAAAAAATACAAGTGACTGGATGGTGAACTGAATCTCACCGAAGTCAAATGTGCATCATGTATAAATTGGAAACTGGATACTGGAATTTGCCAAGGGCAGTTTGGTGCATAGGATCTTCTAAGTTCATTTTGGTCTTGGAAATCCTGTGCATATCACCTAAGGACAGGAAGTGCATTCAAAACACATCTTAAGGGACATAGTAGTGACAGATTTTTACAGGTAAGATAAATTAAGGGTAATCCTATTGAAAGAGACATTTTTAAAAAGTCAACAATTTGGAAATGCTTATAGACCATTGAATAGATATTCTAAAATTTTATAATCATATACACTAAGTATAAACGAGGGTAGAAAATAATAACCACTATGCCTTCTGATTCTGGAGTTATAGTATGTATATATCCCTTCCCTTATATATGTAATATAATATAAAGCAATTGTCACTGAAAAATAATTTTCATCAGTTGTCATAAAGATTGCATTGAAGTTTTTGGAGCTACAAGGTGGTGTGGTGGGGGGGTATAGATATTAGCACAGAGGAAATTCACAGTACCCATTTTAAATGACATTCAGTAAATGTTATAATAGGAAAGCACTGACTTATAGTACAAACAAACTAGAACAGGGGAAAGTTTAAGTATAAACTTTGAATTTGGCTTCTTGAAGTGCTGCCATTTGGAAGGTAAAGATGTGGTTTTGCTGGCAATCTAAAACTCAATAATGGGATGATGAGTTTGTAGTGAACGCTTGTTGGGAACAAAAAAAAATTGTGTGTACCATCCCAAAGTGGTTGCTAATTTTGATCCAATCAATTCAGAAAGCTAACATCTGATTGGTTAGGGCAAAATGCTGCGCACTTTCAATGTAATGATTATTTGTCAAATATGTATTTTTTTGACTTATTACCCTTTAAGGTGTCGGCAACAGTATATAAGTAGAATCAGTAGGTTTGTTGACGTTTCAGGTTTGGGGGTTAAAAAAAACTTTTTTGTAATTGGTCAAAAAATTTTTTGACTTTAGTTACCCTTTAGGTATGGCCTGGCAACAGTAATGGAGGTGTAGGTTATAGGTGTGCCCGTGGGGGCTGTAAAAAAACTAGACGTTTTTGATTATTGATCAAAATTAATTTTTTTTTACTTTAGTTACCCTTTAAGTTGGCTGCCACGTAGTAATGGATAAGTGATCAGTAAGTGGTGGTACCTGGGTCGGTTGGGGGTAAAAAAAAAAAACAACTTTTAAGATGATTGGGTACAAAAGTTTTGTTTTTACTTTCAGTATTCCTTTAAGATGGCTGCCACAGTAATGGAGGGATAGGTCAGTAGGGTATGTACTGTACCACGTGGGGTTAAAAAAAACAAACCTTTTTTGATGATGTGTTCAACTAATTTATTTTTATCGATTTAAGTTACCCTTTAAGTCTGGCTGCCACAGTAATGGATAGTAGATCAGTAAGGTGTGTGGTACCTGTGTACGGTTGAGGGGTATGTCCTTTTTTGGTATGTTACAACCCTAAAACACTTTTATTGAGGGATAATCTATTTGTTTTTTGACTTAGTTACCTCTTTAAATATGGCGTGCCACCAATGGATAAGTCAGATCAGTTCAGGTGTGTGTACCGGGTCGGTTGAGTGGGTATGATGTCTTTTTTGGTTTCAACCATAAAACATATTTGTATTAGAATAAATCTAAATATTGTTTTTTTTACTTTAGTTACCCTTTAAGGATGGCTGCCACAGTAATGGATAGTTGATCAGTAGTGTGTGTACCTGGGTCTGGTTGCGGGGGTTAATGTCTTTTTTGTTGTTATATCATAAAAACTATCTTTTATGAGGATAAATACTCAATAGTTTTTTGACTTTAGTTACCCTTTAACTATGGCTTCCATGGGAATCGGGGTAGGTTTAGTAGGGGGGTGTACCTGGGGTCCCTTGTGTGGGGTTGTGGGGTATCCACCATTGTATTTATGACCATGAGCAACAAATGTTTTTGAAATATCCACATTTGGAGGATGTGTACACATTATATCCTAACATTAGGACATAGCCGATAACGCGTAACGCTTCCGCGGATGTCCTTAGCTAGAGATCAGCACACTTCTCCTAATCCCCGCACCTCTGTATCCGAATTTCACGTCTCTAGCTCAAAACTGTGGAGGAGATACGGTCCATAAAAGCGAAGAATAAAAAACGGAAGTAAAAGAAGAAGAAGAGAAGAAGAGAGAATTAGGAAAGAACAGTAATTTGGCCTTTGTCAAGTCAATAAAATATACAAGAGCTAGATCCTATTTTGATTGCACTGGAATAGTCACATGGGGGTTAACCACACCCCTGTGTCTGTTCCATGTGAAAGGAAGTGTAATCAAAAAAAGATTCCACTCTGCTACACAGGTTTTATGGGAATGAATGGACATATCCCCAAGGGTCCGATTATAACCACTCCAGCATGCAGGGGGTTGTCAGTGAGTAATAAAAACAAGACATCCCTATTCCCTATGGCTAGGACGTGAAAGTAATTGTGGGACTGTGTGCTTTGGAGAGATATTGAACGGAACACAAGATCCTGTGTATAAATCCTGTGTATAGACCTGTTACCACCTGTGGGAGGAACAGTTATTGGAACAGTACAATTACCTTATTCGATACAAACTTGGGCAACAGATAGTGTACACCGAACTACAAGGGACACCGTGCCGAGGCCTGAAGTCAATATTCAAAGTGGTGCACCATATAGGGACATCACCTGATTAACTGCATATGTTAGTTGGGGAAACCTGTTTATGTGCACTGTCTGCTTGTGTGCAGACTTGTAACCCACGTGTGTGCCAGCGCTACACCAAATCAATCCATAAAGCAGTGATCTGGTACAAATTGTGGTGTAATAACCATTATTCTCCCTGTTTTTCTCTGTATATTTTTGTTATCTTTTAAGCTATGGAGGCTGCTACTGATAGTATTGATTAAATCCTCCTGGCCTTGTACCTGCAGATGAAATTCCCATTAGAACTCCGTAGCTCACTACCAACCAATTACCAGACCTATTTTATTAACCTGATCCATTGAATGGGGTAATAGGTGAGGGACTGATGGCAGAACAACTTTGAATGGCCAGCACTATTAATGGCTGGGATGAAGGTGCCTCGCTGGCAAGTCCTAGCTTTTTTGCTTAGTGTACAAGCCATTCAGGTATACCAAGGGTACTGTATACTGAAAATAAAAGCAGTTGCTCTCAGCAGTTTTTTTCAATTAGATCTGTATAAAAGAGTATACAAAGGTATAAATCCCTTCTTTAGTAAACTGGGAATGAGAATGTGTTGTTATAACGTTGAGAATTATTAGGGCAATGCTATTATAATACATGCTGCTGTGAGGTACCTTCTGTTATAATGAGTATTTTGCTCAGTATATATATAAATATATATATATGATATATATATAAAATAAAAAATCAAATTTTTGAAATAATTTTAGAAATGTGGTTTTTTTAAAGAGTTATGTTGCGAAATTTACCTTAATCCTTGAGGATGTGTATAGAATAAAAGCGCTCCCCAAATGTACTTTACCAGTCTTTTTCCTTGCTTCCTCTGCTTGTACTTCATGCTTGCTTCATGTGCATGGAACAAGCAGAAGGGCTCGACCGGCATCCGCTCCTGGTGATTGGTTAAGACGTGTGCCGTAACCAAATCACAGGAGCAAACGCCCGGTCGAGCCCTTCTGTTTTCTTCCACGCAGAGGACAGCGGGGAAGATGGTGGTATAGTACATTTGGGGACAGCGACTTGAGTCTATAAACACCCGCAAGTTTAATGGCCATTTCCTGCAACATATAAATCTTGTTTGCGGGGTGGAATATCCTTTAAAGGGGCTCTCCATGGATAAAAAAGCTACTTAGCTTTCCCCTTTAATTGAGGAACAGGAGGTAAAGGAGCACTTCTTCTGACAGTTCTTGTGGCGTTTATAACGTTGAGTTAAAAGTATCATCTGCAAATGGTTTCATACTACAAGAGAGATGTTTTTGAGGTTCTCATATCGTCCCAGGTCCATTGGCTATCATCTTGGTATTCAGCTGGATCAACTGACTTGAAGTTTTATTTCTAGAAGAGTGTTTGCAGTCATCTGACACTCTGCTGTTAAGTGCTGTATTGAGCCACACCCATGTGTACTGGCTAAAAACATACTTTACAAGTCATTGAATTGAGAAAACCAGTCAAATGACTACAACTTTAAGCCCAGTTGATTAACAGAATAATCACAAATAACGGAGGGACGCTTCCAAAATGTTTCCAATTTTTGCCAACTTCCTTCAACACTTGGTCATAAAAAAAAATGGTAATTTTGATCAACATGAATACATTCCTGGGTTTGCAATGCAATGCTTAGATGCAGGCTTGGATAAAGTTCAGTCCTGTTCTGTGATTCATTACAGTTTTGTTGTTAATGTATTCCATTTGTGACAAGTGATAGGATCACATCATATATGGAAAACACTTGTGTGTAAACTTTTTTAAAAAGAACGTAAAAAACTGGAAACATAGACAAGGTCAACCAGATTAACTTAAACAAATGGATTAATTTTACAAGAAGGGGTTGTGACAAAGTGGAGTGTTCTTCTTGAAAGGAAGGGCACCTGAGAGGACATGATCAAACAGTGGGCAGATATGTACAAGGTAAAGAAAAAAAATCCTAATAAGCTTTTTCCCCTAGGATACTCATGTGAACAGCTAGTGCATCCTTTTAGATGGAAGGAAAGGAAGTAGGGGATCATTATTTACTCCAGGAAAGACCAGGTTATGAAATTCTATAATCGTGAGATTGTTTTTGTTAATGCGGTACTCCTTTCCTCTGCAATACCATTTCAAAATGTTTTTACAGGTTGATTTATAAGGGCCATGTCCACACCCCCAAAACTAAAATTTAACCCCGTATGACCACATCAAGTATGTTAAAAACACTCCTACCTTAACATTCCTGACTCAAAATAGTTCCCCTGCGTGCCCTCCAAAGTCCGGAAACTGGCGTGTAGAGCAGTGTGTGACTCATGCTGTGCCTGAGATTCCTCAACTCATCAAGTGTTTGGGCATGCTCAGATGCGCCCCCCTGCTCTCAGCAATCACGACGCGGGGCTGCCGTCCCGCCCCCTGCATTCAATTCCCATGCAAGTCACGAGGGCCTGAACACTGCAGCGGAGAGAGAGGGCAGAGTAAGTAAGAATCGGGGGACGTTTCTAACAATTATATTAAGCGGTTTGGGGCTGGGGAGCATGCCCACACATATCAAAAGTCAATTGCGGGGTGGACAGCCCTTTAAGTTTGTTTAGAGTGTTGAAGAGGAGGATAGAGAAGAGGATAAATAATAGACTAGATGATAGCTAACTATAATAGTATTAATAGTAGGGATAGAAGATGATGATGTAGACTATCGACATAGAAATGATAGAAATGTAAAAGATTTAGATGTTAATAATGTATGATAGCTAGATAGTAAAGATGATAACGATTATGATTGATAGATAGAGTAGATGATACTGACTAGTGGCTCGTAGTGTACTCGAAAATAATACGTAATATACATGACTACGTACGATATACTGATAGATTGTAAGATAACGCTAGCTGATACGTGAAGACTGCCTGATCAAGAGATGATGTAGAAAGAAGTAATAGATAATATTAAGTGAGAGATCAGACGTAGACCTAGAGCGTACGACTTAGATGCTATATGACCTGACTCGTACGATGATCGATAGCTCGTAGTACTAACGATCTGATCGATAGATACGATACGACTCTAGCTAGCCCTGGTAGACTAGACTCTGACTACGTACGACTAGCTTGATAGCTAGTACTCGACTCTACGCATAACGACTTATACGATGATACTCGCTGTCGCAGATATCGACTCGATGCTACGTATGCTCTCGCCGCCTCTCGCGTGCCGCTCAGCATCGCTGCACTGCTCTTTCTGCCCTGCTCGTGTTCAGCTCGTGCTGCTCGCCTTTACCTCGCCGTTGTACTCTAGGTAGCTAATCTCTTTTGGGTCATGCTTTCACGCTCGTATCTGTGGTAGGATGCCCTTTTTTGCCTCGATATGTCCCGAATCAACTTGTCGGGATTACAGTACCAACAGACGGTGACGCTCTGCTGCAAGTGCGTTGCGGGTTGTGTCACAGCAGTGTTTCTCCAGCCCTCAAAATCTCTCTACTGAATTAACTTGTAAATGGCTTTTATATATATGTGTGTGGTGTGGTGGGTGTGCGTCGCCCTGGATTTTGTTATGTAACTTGTGGTGTTTGTATGTGTGATGTTATTGCATTTGGTAAGGCAGTGCACTGATGATTTTTGTTTTTTTAAAATTTTTTTTTTGTACATGTGTGGATTCACCATGGCATAACAGGAATCACTGGTCCCCCTAGCAAAAAATTAAGGATTGGGGGCCCCAGCTGCTGCTTTAATCCACAGTAGTTTTTCTGGGAGCAGGCTATATCTGTCATAGGGAAAATAAGATGTGTGGCGCCCTTGGCTCCGCGGCCCCTGCGTTTTGCTCCCACTGTCCCTTTGTCAGTTACATCACTGGAATAGATCGGATGTAGGGACATGGATAATGGGTTACATTCCCTACAGTAGGATACACTCATAGAAAAGAAAGTAGGTTATTGGGGTTTTATGCCTGTACAAATGAGGTAAGTCGTCATATTACAGTGAGAATGTGAAGTGGAGAAACATTAAAGACATTTTACAGAATTAACCGTGGATATTGAATTGGAATTATTTATCCTGTGGTGGTCGTTTAATTGTTGTTTATTTGTGTACGTGTTAAAATCGCATAAAAGTATGCTGCTATTATGCCGCTCGCCTTTAATAGGAGGCTGGTGCTTTAAGGGGGGTCCACGACACGCGTCGGAATTGCTGCTGTTTTTCTTTGTTCTGTTCTTTTGTCAATTAAATTTTTTCAATACCGGACAGTGGCTGCTTCTTTGCTCATCCCAGGACATTTACCCATGAAGTGCCTCTCAGCTCTACAGGCATCAGTTTAAATGTGTCACTCTTAAAAGTCATTAGCGGTACAATTAGAAAAAGTACTGATTGTGCCGGCTGACACAGCCTCCATGTTTAGAAACCCAAGCACAGTGCGACACCTCAACACCAACTGCACGGCAGTGGAGAGGTGTTGCATTTTTTACTGACCATCTGCCCACCTTGCAGTATGATTCAATATGAACCCTCTGCTCTCGTATGACCAAAACTATTAAAATAGTGATCTGCTAAATGCGGTTTTTAAAATCCTAAGCCTTTATTGGCTGCTAACGCTAGCTAATAAACATTTTCTTATTGTTAAAGTGTAAAGTTAACTGAACCCACAGTATAGGTAAAAGGAGACTTCCTAGAACAATACCTATATTAACATGTAAAGGTCTATCTGTTAAAAAAGAAAGAAAGAACGTGTGTGGACAGTTTTTTTCTTACCCTGTTATTCACAATAATTGAAATAGTACTGTAATAGAAACATGCAAAATATGCAGATGTAACCCACCCTATAGATTAATCACGTACTTATTGCAAATGTGTAATACCCAGGTGGCACTTTTATTTACAACTTAAAAGCCATATGTCTTTGTTGTGATTGGATTGCTGTAGACTAGAGAGAGTACTGCAGTCATGTGGCGGTTTGTAGTTTGTTTAGTCAGCCTTGTCTCCCTGAGTGTTATATACTTTAGTAGCTCGCCTTTGTTTTATATATAGCAAAGTGTGTTTTAGGGCAATAAGTTCTTCATTAGTAACTATCTGCATTAATGTTCTAGTTAACGTTGAATAATTAAAACGAGCTCTAACAATAGCATCCCAAGGATCTAGTATGTTATCCAGATTGGCGACACTAGTTTTAAATATATAAAACAAGCTGGAATGGTTTAACAATGCTTTATTTGAACACTAAGTTCCTTGTAATCTATTTAGAAACTTTGGCAATGGCCTTCATAGATCCTCGATACACCTGGATATGTGTTTGTATCACTCCAATCAAATTCAATTTGTCTCATAAAGGTCTTTATGCAGTGAAATCATATTGAAGCCATGCAGGAGCGCATGCATTACGACAAAACTGCGGATGCATGCACTCCCAAATTACAGATCGCGAGCACCTAGTGGTCCGGCCACCGTAATCCTTTACAGTTGTATTTTCTACCTTATAAATAGAAATGATATGCGTGGTTTTACTAAGGAATTGGTAACTTCAATGATAAATTGATATGAGTCTGTGGTTATTCATGTTGATCAAACTAGAACTTGAAAGTGGCATGTCTATCCCCCCCCAAACGAAAATTTAAATAAACGCTAATTACCCCCCAAACCTAAACCTCAGCCATCAGTGTATGCTGGGCTGGTCAAGCGCCTTCATTTCTCTGCTGCCATGTACAGTAAAAGGAACGAGCAGCGCAGAAGACACCAGCCAGGGTAATGAGGGTTTGGTAGCATACTTGCAGGGTCTAGGTTTGGGGGGGTTGGATAATTAGTGTTAATTTAGCTTGGGGTGGACATTACCATTGAAGTTTACATTATAGTAGAGGATGTCATTTATAAGCGATACTACAAATATTTACAACAATCAAATATTAGCAAAGCATTCTCATATACCCTGTGCACTAGTAATAAAAATAAATATATATTAATACTAGAATATAAATATAGAAAAGTATTTCATTGAGATTATTTCCCTAATCTTAAGGTGAAATGTATTTTATTGGAACGTATCTATATATTATTGTGGCATTAACTTGGCATCCATTGCACTTCGGCACATTGCTCATTATGCACTGTACGGCATATTCAAAACTAGCTTAGGACCTTACAAAAAACTCTTAACAGTATAAAAATATAACTTTTATCTGCAATATTTGGAAATTATATCAATCAACCAATACTGAAACACTAAAACTGCATAAGCAAAATAGTCAATAAATAAACGATTTAGTCGGAAATTGTGAAATACTTATTAAATTACAGTGGTGATAAGTTGAAACACGATACTACTTTAAAACTGGAATAACATTTATTTCATCTAATAACTTTCCAGGGTTAACCGATAACTGTTAGTGTCGGTAGGCATTACAATTTACAGAGATCGAGTACCCACAAAGAATAACATGTGTGGAACATTTAACTATGGATGCCTAAAAAGTAGATTTTTTCTGGTTAAGGGTTGATGTGGCCGGCGCGGTTTGTATGAATCACATTAGTTGGGATCCACATGTGGGATTTTGTTTTAATTGTTGACAACCAAAAAAAAATTTACTTACATGAAAGTTTTGCAATACCGGAACCAAATATGACAGAGAAAAAAAAAAAAACAAACTGCTGGGCTGGCCATTCCAACATTATATAATCCTTATTGAGCAGTGCCTATATCGTGGTTTCCGACCCTTACCGTCCTTAATGCGTAAGCATACAAGCTATAGTGAATATCTTCTTAAATCACCACCCAAGTCACGTACATCCACTGATCCCCTGGAAGGCAAAACTTACCTTTAAGGAAATGTTCCATACCCCCTCCGGAGCCTGGGCTCTACCAGTAAGCCAGTCTATCACCGAGTAGATCTCAATTGAACAGCATTTACAAAATATACAGGGAGATTCAGCAAAGTTTCTTATCGTTTTAAAATGGTGCTAATTTTGCCCTCAACCAATCAGTATCTTATTTAACATTCTGAAAGTAACATCTGATTGGTTGGGGCAAATTAGACACCTTTAAATGATACAGAATTTTAAGACTTAACCCGGCAAGTGCACTCTGAGGTGGTGGACAACTCCCACAACCAATATAATAACCAAAGTTGCTACACTACATTCATTACACAATCCTGAGCACATTACTGTGGTATAAGACTTTTTTATTTCAATAGAAGAAATACATCAACGTGTACATCAACACATGTGGGCTACTTTATACATGCTTAGCCTGTAATATGCAGTACGTTGGACGTGCACCACAAGAATGCCATAACTTCAGAAACACAATCAATATAACAGACTTAAACGATGACAATTCCTGTGCTTAAGGGAGAAATAATAAGTGCAAAAATCCATGCTAACGTGAGATATAGCGTTAGCAAGGGTTTTTTACTAATTTTAAATCCTTGCCCCTTTCCAAAGACTTTTGGTCTAGTAATGACTGCCAATAATGAGGGGCCTTGATTTTTTTTGAGACCAAATTACAGCCGTTTTTTCAATTGTGGCTTAACAGAAGCTGAAAAAGGGATGCAACTTCCTCTCGTATTCACACAATGCAATAACAGTCGCAAAGTGGGCAGTATTGCATTCCCCCCATAGTCCAGTTGCCAGACATATCTCCTGGAAGGAGATATTCAATATTAAGGTCTGTCTGTCCCTCTTTTGGCACTAGAGGGATCCTTTAGCTAAGCTATGCGGGTAATATAAAATGTGCATTTGTGCTATTGTCATGGTCCCCTTAACGTTAGCAACTGTGGCTAAGGAGCGTAAAAGCCAATACTCCTTTTTGTCTTGCTTTTCTGGTCTTGCCTTGGGTGCGTGTAATCTTGCTCATGTGGGACTTATTAGCCTCATATTTTTAATTAGAGTGAAGCATTATTTATGGTTTTCTGCGTTATATATAGGGTTTGTGCTTCTTTGTAACATAGATATATTGCATGGTACTTGGTAATTTTATCCAATGTCTGGAAACTGCAATAACATAACGATGATTCTCATCAGGCCATTTACAACTTGGATGAAAAACGTGGACCCTGGTTCCATTAACCACTTTAAAGCTGCCCAGTTAAAGAGAAGTAGAATAGTATGTCAGAATACTTCGATCGTATAAAAATTATAAAGCAATAGTTGTCTCTTTAAACCTTTGAGGCTTCATTTTTCATTAGGAAATCCAATTCAGATCACGTTTGAATAAACGTTCTATCCCCAGATTTCGTGGAAAACGGATATGGTGAAAATCCTCACATCTCTTTGTCCAGTGTGTTTACAAATTCATGCCACAAGAGATATGCTGGATGTATTCACGGTCCAAACAAAAACAACAGTGGAAAATTACTACATTGTAAAGCGGATGATAGGGTTTTCAGAGTTGATAGATTGAATCCGTCTGCACTGGTCATCTCACATTCTATTCTTCTACATGATGAACAGATCATCACTTACATTAATGGGCGTTAAAAAATAGCATTAACAGGCAGGCAACTGCACGAAAGCTGCTATTGGCTACTGATTAGTGATTTTAATACAGATAGCATCTGCCCATTGCTAAATCCACAGGCTAACTGCAAGCAAAAGAGTTAAAGGTTGCACTAGCGGATAGTTACATCGGTTAGTGTGACTTTACTTATAATCTAATCCTTACATTTTCTGTCCTCTTCATTAAACCATCCCTGGCTTCTGTTCTGTCTATGTCATCGCTTTTTGTAATTTTTTTATTTATTATTTCTCATGTGACTTATCTTTACTCCCCTATATTGTTCAATTGTTCATCCCCCTGGTGTATTTTAGATCAGCCACAAAACTTATCATAGACTTTTACAAAGTCTAGTCCGTACTTCAATATGCGAGTAAACATTGATATTTGACGTATAAAATGGTTATATTTGAATGCCAAAATGACAGAATCCACTGGATGTCAAGAATAGCCTTCTTCCCTCCAATTTAATTTTACACTTTAAAAAAATGGAATTAATAAACATTACACAATGCATTTTTTGCTTTGGAGTCCCCTCATATTTTTAGAATGTTATTTATAGATTTTTCGCTTATATGGTTGTGGAAATATTGATTAAATTCCCCACCAAATCATGTTCTGCATGCGGAGCACTTTATTCGTAGGAGCTGTAGGATTTAAATGGTAAAGTTTCCCACCGATCATACAAATCTAATGTGTATCCCTTCTCACAGAAGGATTAATAAAAAAGAAAAAACAGACCTAGGCATTATTTGCCCTCTGTGTTATGGAACGTTTTTTCGCCAAATCAGACAAAGATGTTTCAAAGGATGCCCTGAGGTTCCTTACTGAACCGGTCCCTGCCGCTCCACCCCCTGCTCTGCAGCTGGAAGGTGCTCAACTTACTAGTCGACCAGGGAACATAGCGTGTCACACGAAGTCCTCCGCTCACGTTTTTGCTGCAAAACAAGCTAGAAGCAGGTGGTGGTTCCCAGGCAAGCGAAGGAGCGGGTCAGGTACAGTAAGTTCCCTTCAGGGGAATTTTGAAACATATAGGATAATATTAACTAATACACTAGTTTGGGGGGGTGATTTAAAATTTCTAAAGTACTTTATTTTAAGGACAGTTTATAAAGCGGAGGATTAACTGGCACCCCCGCGAAAAGTCATCCTGCCACCTACGTGCTATTTTGCCGCTTAATCACCGCTAGAACTGTATTATAAAATGACATAAGTGTGTTTGGCGTTGAGGTAAAACAAATAAGTCCCATAGTTTTAGTTATAATAGGATCCAGGGGGGATGTTAGACTATTTCCAATTTACTGAAATACGATTGACCAATTATCTGATTTTACCAAGTATCGCTTTTTTTGACCTTTTTGCTCAGCGATACCCAGACTTAACGCAATGAAAGCAGTGTTTGCTGATATTTAGAACACACTTGACGGACTGCAATGCAACTAAAACACTTATGCTTCAGGACCATTCTGTCATTTGAGCTGCAATCTGTGTGATTATTGGTACAATCGGAGTAACATTTAACAAATGCAGCACAAACGCACGCCCCATATTCACACGCACTGTTGCTGCGATTCACATGCGCGTTGTGAGTGTGGCCTAGTCCCTAAATGCAATAAGATGCAATAAGTGGGCCCAGTCCTGAGTTTGTTGTGCTATTATATCACTTATTGTAAACTCCCAATAGATGAGCAAAGAGCACCTCTTTGTAGATGCCAAATGCCCAATACAATTTTCATTTCACAATCTAAAACAACATAAATTAACTTGCCCAGCGTTACAAAGACCCACAACGACTTGTTGGAACGCTCTAAACTTCTTTATACCACTATTATCTAGCATTACCTCACATATTACGCCTAGTCACAACTCCACTATCGCCACTTATGTACTACACCACATATTACCATATAACCACTATACTATACACTATACCACGAACCTATTATCTAACCAATTTCGGAGACACTAGTTATCCACGTCACAGATGCAACCTATCTTACCCTACTACCTTCCACTTTTCCTATTATACCACTATAGGCTACGCAAATCTCACACGGTATCTATACCACAAGAACAGAAAATATAACCACGATACAGTACCAATAGTTCATCTAAACACTAGTATCGTAACCACTAATGGATCTATACACACTATTGTCTATACACACGTACTATTCTAACCACTATTATCTAACCACTGATGATCGACCCTGGCGACCGAAGCGATAATCACGTAGAGGACACTATCGGATCACAAGCAACCTATAGACGAGGTACACGGGACAGTCAAAGGACGAGCCGGCGACAAAGGGACAAGCTCCAGAGCGGAAGATCCGAACAGAGCGAGAACGTGCGCACGGAGGACACTATAGCTACCACGAGTACTAACCACTGGGCGATGCCCATATCCCGGTGATACCACTGAGTCGATCGTGGAGCGAGACCACGATTATCATACCACTATTATCAACCACATTCGATACAAGTCTATACCACGATTAATATCTGATACACGTATTATCTAACTATTTCAAACACTATTAATTCTAACCACTATTACGAACCACTTACTACTATCCCCTAGTCAATATTTTTTGCTTGAGCTCGTGTTGCTATATGGCAATATAACCTGTACCAACAAGACTGCAACCCTAGTTTAATGTGTTGGTGTTTCATTCTGTATAGGAAATATTCCTACAGTTTGAATAAGCATCAAAAACATTAGGGGGCGATCGCCACATTGTAAGCTTTTCCCAATTACTTATTTTTCTTTCTCTCATGGGTTTGGTGATCGCAACACAAACCATCACTGACAAAGTTTTTACCAATATAACTCATTGGTGCTATGCTTACCTGTACACCACTGGTATATAACAGTACTATGGTTTTCATATGAAAACAACAAACGCGTCTTAAAGCATTGTTACAACAACAAGCTAAGCATTTTTGGGAAGAAATGAAACTTGTACATTCCGTTTAGCAGTTTAATACCAGTTTTCAAAAGCAAGTAAATGTGGAATTTTGCAGCAGACCCGCTGCTTGCTTTCACCTCTAGACTCCATATGGGCACACGTGCATGTGACGAAAGGTTCCGCCGATCACCCTGATGTAAGAATATGTGCTTCTATGCGCTAAAGAAAGAGAGCAATTTGGTGCTTCCGTGTCAGGAGAGACTTGTCATCAATACAGCTAATATGATGGCTAGAACTCGAACCCGAGTTTAGCCGAACATTCTAGTTCGAACGAACTTGACTTCCGAACTATCCGGACCCGTTTTTTCGATTATTTCTGGACTTCGATATTATATGTCCCCTTGTCTTAACTTCGATTATATCGAATTTCGTGTCGAGAAAAACAAATAGTGAGTTAAAATGCCTATTATAACCTATACGCCATGCATTGATACGCGAGTAAAATGTACATATACCTAGGCACGAGCATCGAATCCGCGAGTAAAGTATCCATTTAAGCCTATAACGCGAGCATCGATCCGCGAGTATAATGTACATGAAAACAAAGGCGCGACATCGAATCTGCGAGTAAAATGTATGTTAAAGCCTATACACGTAACATCGAATCTGCAACGTAAATGTACGATACCTAGGCACGAGCAGTCTGATCCGTGAGTAAACATGTCACAAGTTTGCAGCCTTACGCGAGCACGAATCCGCGAGTTTTAACATGTACATGAAAACCGTACCCGGCACGAGCATGCGAATCCGCGAGGGTAAAATGGATACTGAAAACCTAGCACGACACGAATCCGCGAGTAAAGTGTCCATTAAAGCCTATACGTGAGCACGAATCCGCAGATTAAAATGTAACATGAAACCTAGGCACGAGCACGAATCCGCGAGTAAAGTGTCCTTAAAGCATATACGTGATCATGGAAATCCGCACGAGGTAAGAATGTAATGACAATAGCCTTAGCACGTCATCGAATCCGCGAGTGAGTAAAGTGTCCAGTTAAAGTCTATACATGAGCAGTCGAATTCACTGCGACGTAAATTGTACCAATGAAACCTAGCCGCAGAGCATCAAATTGGCGTTTAGTAAAGTGTCCATTAAGCCTATACAGTGATACCTCGATCCTGCAAGTAAGATGTACTGAATGAAACCTAGGCGGCAACATCGATATCCACCAGTAAGTGGTCCATTAAGCCTAATAGGAGCAAGCATCGAATCCTCGAGTAACAACGTACTGTGATACTAGGGTCGACATCGAATCCCGCGAGTAAAATGACTGAAACCTAGACAACGAACATCGAATCCCGAGTATCGAAGTGTCCATTAAAGCTCATACGTAGAGCATCGAACCGGAGTACAGTCACATTGAAACCTAGGCAACGAGCATCGAATCCGCGAGTAAAGTGTCCAATTAAAGCCTATACGTGATCATTGATCCGCGAGTAAAATGTACATGAAACCTAGGCACGAGCATAGATGCCGCGAGTAAAGTGTCCCCATTAAAGCCTCACATGAGCATCGAATCCGTAGTGAACACATTTAATGAAAACCTAGGGCGGAGCATCAAATTGCGCAGTGTAAAGTGCCATTAAAGTATACGTGAGCATCGAATCTACCGCAAGTAAAATGTACATGCAAACCTAGGCGCGAACATCGAATCACGAGTAAAGTGTCCATTAAGCTAATATGCGGAAGCATCGAATCCGCGATGTAAACGTACATGACTACACTGGCGCCCGAGCATCGAATCCGCGAGTAAAATGTACATTAACCTAGACACGACATCGAATCCGCGAGTAAAGTGTCATTAAAGCCTATACGTGAGCATCGCAATTCCGCGCAGTTAAAAATGTACATGAAAACCAGGCACGAGCATCGAATCCACGGAGTAAAGTGTCATTAAAAGCCTAGTATTGAGCATGAAATCCGCAGGTAGTAAATATGTACATGAAACCTAGGCACGAGCATCGGAATCCGCGAAGGTAAAGGTCCATTAAAAGCCTAATACGTGAGCATTCGAATCCACGCTTAAAATTTACATACTAAACCTAGGCGCGAGCATCAAAATTCGCGAGCGAGTAAGTGCCCATTAAAGGCCCTAACGTGAGCATCGAATCCGCAAGTAAAATTACATGAAACCTAGGCGGCGAACATCGAATCCAAGAGTAAAGTGTCCTTTAAAGCCTATATGCGAGCATCGAATCCGCGAGTAAAATGTACATGATACCCTAGCGCGAACATTGAATGTTCGAATGCGAGAGCTCCGAAATAGCGCGAGTTAGAGTAAAATTGATTTTTCGAATGTCCTGGATATGGAACATGTTCCCAGACCATTTCCCAGGTCCCACAGCTATTTACATTAAGTTACATTAATATTTAATTGTATTCATTGAAACTTTTCAAAATATTTGACTCCCTTGACTTTTTTTATGGGTCCGTTTTCGAACTTCCATATATAGTTCGAAAGTTCGAAAACGGACCGAACTTTCAAAAGTTCGCCCATCTCTAATACAGATTTGCTTCACTCAATGATCCTTACAGCTCCAAGCAAGCAATGCCCCTTACCCACCTGATATGAACACAAAACTATAACTTGAATTACAGCATTGGTGTTGATACCGAATTTCTCTAATTGAATTGAGAAATTGTGTTACCCTGTTAGCTTTGGGATTACTGATAAAACATCCAAAAATACTGGATATTAACAATCAAATCCCAGATACTTTTAAGAAAAGAGAGGCCCAATAATAGATGTAAGATAAGCACGTTGAACGGGGACACGAGTTTTTACCCTATCTTTCTGAATAACAGACAAAAAGATCATTAGTCTGTAGAGATGGGCCGCAGAACTTTTGAAAGTTCGGTCCGTTTTAGAACTATTGGAAAAGTTCTAATGAAATACAATTAAAATATCAATTGGTAACTTAAATGTAAATAGATTGGGACCTGGGAAATGGTCTGGGGAACATGTTCCAATGATCCAGGACATTCGAAAAATCATTTATCTCTCATGCACGCTATATTTCGAGCTCACGCGTTTGAACATCGATGTTCGCGCCTAGATACCATGTTACATTTTACTCGCGATTCGATGCTCGCGTATAGGCTTTAAAGGACACTTTACTTGTGGATTCGATGTTTCGCGCAGGGATACCATGGACATTTTACGCGCAGAATTCGATGCTCGCGTATAGGCTTATGGACACTTACTTGTGGATTCGATGGTCGCGGCATAGATACCATGGACATTTTACTTGCGGATCGATGCTCGCGTATAGTTTAATGGCACTTTACCCACGGATTTGATGCTCGCGTATAGGTATAATAGGATATTTTACTCGCATTTCGAATGGTCGAACATTAGATATTTATCGAAAGTCCGAAAATATCGAAAATCCGGGTTCCGGGATAGTTCGAGAAGTCCGAATTTTGTTCGAATTCGAATAGTTCGACCATCTTCTAGTAGTCTGGCTACGGGAAAAAATTGGACCACCAATATTTTGGTGTGACCAATTGCGCGCCTTGATTGCCCGAAAATTTAACCAAAGTCCAATCAAATTTTTGTCTTGTTCAGACTACAGTATGGAATGAATTGCACCCAACAGAAAGTGTTTTGAATTAATATTTTAGCAGCATTGTACAAATATTAATAACTGATAGGGCAGCATCAGGGACTATTTAACAATAAGTCATCGTTTTAATAAATTTAATGGTTTTTTTTAGTTGTGCATTGTAAAAAAATCACTTTCTCTCATGATTTTGCTCAACAAAAATAGGGCCCAGCAAAATGATGGATTGAAGTGAATCAGATTGAAATGTAAAGGTGGGATGCCAAACAAAAGAGGAAAACCAATAAAACTGGAAAGATTAGCCGTGTTGTGTGAGTAAAGTCATTTAAAACAACTTAATTATTGGGGTTATTAGGTATTAAGGCAGCATAGTGCAGCGTGATGTCCGGGTTGAATCCTCCTTTGGAATCATCTGCAAACAGTTTTTATGTTTTGCTTGAGTTTTCTTTTGTGCACTCCAGTTCCCCCCACAAACCAAAAAACATACAGGGTTATTCAATAAAAGTTCTTATGTTAAAAATGGTGCTAATTTTGTCTCAACCAATCAGATGTTAACTTTCAAATGTTAAATAACATCTGATGTTGGGCAAAATTAGCACCATTTTAAACAATAAGAACTTTATTGAATCTCCTGATAGTGATGGCTGTATGTATGAGTAAAGTGATTCGATTGTAAGCTCTTTGGGGCAGGAGGACCTGAGGGAATGAATTAATATTTAAGTGCAGCGTAATATGGAATTAGTCCATTACTTTCCCTTGTCCTTTTGATTTTTTCTCCATTGACACTGTGCATATCAGTTTCTGGGGAAAAAATTGAACTTGTGGTGCAAAGAATGATTGTAAATGAATCATAATGGTCCCAGAGGTCACACCAGAGTAATCAGTGCCCATGTATGTGCGGTTTGTTACCCACAATTTCCCTAAATATTTTGTTGGCTGTGTTACACTGAACAGCTTCAGTTCAGTTTCAAAAAAGGAAAAGTACTGTGGGCAACCTGAAAATAACAACCTAGGATGGAGGGGCAGGGTGGGGAACAGGACAGGCAGGGGGGAAACGAAACAGCACGAAAAACAACTTCCCTTCCCTTTTAGCCCACCTTCTGGGAAATATCAGTGGTTGGAAGAAAACAGTGGACAAGTTGTTAAAGGGATATGACATCCGTCACGGCCCTGACTTTGGAGGTAAAATAGAACATTAATGCCTCCTACCTCTGCCATTGTTTTTTAAATGATTGATTACTTAAAACAAAGATAACAAAGGGCAGACAAGGGTTTCGTATGAGTGTTAATATATATACTGTATTAGAGATGAATGAAAAAAGGCAGAGTTTCGTTCCATAGCGGTTTTTGCAGAACTTTCCGATAACATTTCAATTTTCAATAGACAGTGTTTGATTTTCGAAAGGAACTCGAAAAAAAAACAAAAATGGAAAAAGGAGCAGAACCTTTTATACCTGAATGGTTATCTTGCAGTCTCCATGCGTAATGAAGAGCATTGCTCACCAACAATCTAAGAACAACAAGAAAGGAATTAGTGACACTCTATCTAGCGTTCAGGCCCCCTACCCCAGATGATTGGCAGGGCCACGCACGTGTAAACGAACGGCAGCATATAGCAACAATTACCTACATGTCAGACGCATCACAGGTCGCGAATGCTCACCTGATAGTCCATATGTGCACTTCACTAATAAGTGTCATGTACATGCATAGTGTCACAAGACACGTGCTGGCTTAAGAACATGCACGATATAAGCCGAGTATGGAGCCAATGCATCTGAACACGTCGTCACACTACACATAAACATAGCTGACACTTACGATAGATACTGATCGGTACACGTACAAGTGTAGCGACAGACTAGTGAAACTTTTACTGCAACACCATGCACTAGACTGGACTTCTACACTTGACACAGCACTGCAAACCTGACACAGTGACACACTATAAACAACACACTAGACGGCTGTGCGGATGACACAACACTATCACACATGATGATGAACAAGCAGATGCTAGGTATACCTCGTAATCGTTATCCATCAGGTGTAGCTCATTATACATGACGTAGGAAAAGCGCACAGTGCCATGAGGCTGTGCAGAACAGTTCTCTGGCCTGACCCAAAATGCAGGCTCAAGTCCATACATGTGTTCATACCTCTCAACCGTATAAACATGCTATTGCGGTTGATTCGCATGCGATGTTCCATCTCCACCCACCCCGTCACTCAAGTAGACTGATTGTGTTCCCAGTAGTCACCACCATCTACACTAGATCGTTCTTAGTACACCTGTAGTCCATGACACATTCGCCACGCATCTATAGACCTTAATCTACATGAACTGTGTTCCTGTTACCCATTATGACCTGCTCTATACATCATATGACTACAATAGTGCCATCCCATTCAGCCCCATTACTGACATGGCCGTTACTAGGAGGTTGTGAGTTCGCTCACGTTTCTCCCATTTATGAACTTCGTACTCACATTGTGTTCCCCATTCCCCCATATGACTTATGCCTACAGTAGCTTGCCATGTCTGTCTGCGCTCTTTCCTCCCGACGTATGATTCTGCCTTACTACACCGTGGTGTTGCCCGATTACTCTCCATTGGATGCTGGTGGTATGCCCCACTTGCTTACTCTACAGCCGTGTCGTGTTCCTGTCCGCACCGATTTTATGATGGCTTCTTAGCTACAGAGTCAGGTTACGCGTATATGCCCGATATGTAGACTGCGATGTAGGCTAGTCATTGTGTTGCCCTTTCCCCATGATGACTTCTTACTAAATTGTGGTTGCACACTCGACGCGCATTAGTGAGGCTTGTCTTACCTACAATGGAGTTTCACCATTACCGCCAATGTATGACCCCCTTGCTTTACCTACATTGTTTGTTCCTCGATCCATCGTGGCCCCATTATGACTTCTAGTAAGTAGCATGTGAGCCTGGTCACCTTCTTCCACCCTTACCTAGTCATAGGGGCGAGGCTCCCTACTTACTAGCAATCCACGATTCCGCATTACATCCACTGCATGCTGGTGATCTCGAGCGTGTGTTATACAGCTCTAGTTGACCTTTCCCCATGTGATGACTTCGGGACTAGCATTGTGTTCCCATCTGCCGGCCGCGTATGACTTCGTACTACATTGTCCAGTTCCGCATCCCCCCCCATGATGATTATACTACAGTTTTTGTGTGTCCTTTCCCCATTAGACTGTGTTACTACATTGTGCTACTCATTCACCCATTATGGACATTCTTACTACATTTGTGTGTGGCCCATTGCACCCAACATCTCACAATGACATTCTTTTTCACCAATACATGGTGACCTTAAACCACAGTGGCCATCCACATTATGACTTCTTACTACATTGTGTCCCTTTCACCCATTATGACGTCGTGCTTCCTACATTGTAGTTGCCATTCCCCATTATGACTTCTAACTTACATTGTGTCCCCGTTCCCCTAGCTGTTAGGTTGAGCTGATATATCAGTATAAGCGTTGTGTCACGCATTCCCCCCATGTGTGCATTGTTTATTACTTCTTACTACATGTGTTTTCCTTCACCCCATTAGATTAGTACACAATGTTTTCCATTTCCCCCATTATGACTGTTTACTACATTGTGTTCACATTCCCCCATTATGACTTCTTTACATTGTGTTCCCATTCCCCCATTATGACTTCTTACTACATTGTTGTCCCTTTCCCCCATTAGGACTTCTTACTACATTATGTTCACGTTCCCCAATTATGACTGTTTACTAACATTGTGTTCCCATTTCCCCATTGATGACTTATTATACATTAGGTTCCGTCGTCCAATTATGACTGTTTAGTAAATTGGTTCCCATCCCCATTATGACTTCTACACAATGTGTTCTTTCCATTCCCCCGTAGGCTTCTTACTACATTATGTGTTCCCTTTCCCCCATTATGGAAGTTACTAACACTGTGTGTTTTTCCCATTTCCTCCCCATTATGATTTCTTACTACATATGTTCCCGTTCCCCCAAAGGTTACTTTTTTTTTCTGTACTATCATTTTGTGTTCCCTTTCCCCCATTATGACTGTTTCTTTTTTGTTTTTTTTACTACATTTTTATTCGTTCCCTATTCCCCATTTTTATTCGGTTATTTTTTTCTGTTATCTTATTCATTTGTGTTCCCAGTCCCCATATGATGCGTAATACATGGTGTCCATTCCCAAATTATGACTTCTTACTACATTGTGTTCCCATTCCCAATGATGACTTCTACTACATTGTGTCACTTTCCCCCATTATGACCTTCGTACGACATTATGTTCCCTTCCCCCATTAGTGCTGTTACTACGTGTGTCCCATTCCCCCCCATTATGACTTCTTACTACATTGTGTTCCCTGTCCCCCTATGTGACTTCTTAATTACAAGGTTCCCGTTTTTCCCCATTTTTTACATGACGTTTACTACATTAGGTTCCTTTCCCCCATTTTCTGGAATTTTACTACATTGTGTTCCCTTTCCCCGTTTATGGTATGAATTCTACTACATTTGTGTCCCATCCCTAATGAGGACTTCGGATACATTGTGTTACCTCACAAAATTATTGACTTTTACTACATTGTGTTCCCTTTCCCCCATTGATGACTTTCGTACTACATTGTGTTCCCATTCCGCCCATTCTGGGACTCTTACTTCATGGTGTTCCCTTTCCCCCATTATGACTTCTTACTACAATGTGTTCCAATTCCCCCATATGAATGTTTACTACATATGTTCCTTTCCCCCATTATGACTTTACTAAATTGTGTGCCCCATTCCCCATATTGACTTCTTACTACATTGTGTTCACCGTTTCCAAAATATGATGTTTATACATGTGTTTCAATTACCCCATTATGACTTCAAATACATTGTGTTCCCGTTCCCCCATTATGACTGTTTAGTAATTGTGTTCCCATTCCCCCATTTATGACTTCTTACTACATGTGTTCCCATTCCCCCATTATGACTTCTACTACAATGTGTTCCCTTTCCCCCATTATGACTGTTTATACACTTGTTCCCATTGCCCCCATTATGACTAGTTACTACATTATGTTTTCCCGTTCCCCCCATTATGACTTCTTACTCCATTGTGTTCCCTTTCCCCCATTATGACTGTTTACTACATTGTGTTCCCATTCCCCCAGTGATGACTTCTTACTACATTGTACTTTCCCCCTATGACCTTCTTGACTACATTATGTTTCGCTTCACCTTATGACTGTTTTACTACATTATGTTCCAGTTCCCCCATTATGAATGGGAGTTACCAGGTGTGGTACCAGGCCCCCATTATGTACTTCTTACTTACCAATGTGTTTCCCATGCCACCCTTTATGAACTTCTGACTATCAAGGTGTTCCCTTTTCCCCCCAGTAGGAAGGTGTACGACTATTGTGTTGTCCCATTCCCCATGGAGGGACGTCTACGACAGTGGGGTCCCAGTCCCCCATTATGACTTGCTTACGACATGTGGGGGCCCGGGCCCCCAGGAGGAACGGAACCGGACGAAGGAGGAGTTCCCGTCCACCCCAATTATGATGTTTACACATTGTGTCCCATCCCCCATTATTTTGATTCGTGATACAGGTGTTCCATTTCCGCCCATTATACTTCGCTCTTACTACATTAGTTCCGTTCTGCCCCCATTAGACGTGTGTTACTACATATTGTGGTCCCATTCACCCATTTTATGACTTCGTTAGCTTCAAGTGTTGCCCATTCCCCCAGTGAGGACTTCTTACGTTACAGGGTGTGCCCGGTCCCCCATGAGGACGGGTGACGAGACTTGGGCCCAGGACCCCAGTGACGGCGGACGACAGGAGGGGCCCAGTACCCTCCATTAGGACGTCTTACACTATTATGTTCCGTTCCCCCATTATGACTTCGTACTACATGGGGTGCCTTTCCCCCATTATGACCGGCTGGACACAGGAGGTCCCGGTCCCATGATGACTGTTTTACTACATATGTTCCCGTTCCACCATTATGATGTTAGGAAGTGTGTTCCCATTCCCATTATGACTTCTTACTTACATGTGTTCCCATTCCCCCATTATACTCGTACTCAAATGTGTTCCACTTTCCCCCATTATGACTGTTTACTACACTGTGTTTCCATTCCCCCATTAGACGTCCTACTACATTATGTTCCCGTCCCCCATTATACTTCTTACTACATTGTGTTCCCTTTTCCCCATTCTGACTGTTTTTTACTACATTTGGTCCCATCCCCCATTATTGACTTCTTACTTACATGGTTCCCAGTCCCCCATTATGAATTCTTACTTCATTGTGTTCCCTTTCACCCATTATGACTTTCTTACCATTATGTCCCGTTTCCCACATTAGGACGGTTTACTACATTTGTGTTACCATTCCCCCATTATGACTTCTTCCTACATTATGTTTCCCGTTCCCCCAGTATGGACTGTTAAAACTACATTGTGTTCCCATTCCCCCAGTTATGACTTCTAATACAAGTGTTACCATTTCCCCCATTATGGACTTCTTACTACAATGTGTTCACCTTTCCCCATTATTGACTGTTTTACTATATGTGTTCCACATTCCCCCATTGACTTCTGACTACATGTGGTTCCCGTTCCCCTTATGATTTCTTATATTATTGTATTCCATTCCCCCATTATGACTTCTTACTACATTATGTTCCCGTTCCCCCATTATGACTTTATAACATTGGGTCCCTTTCCCCCAGATGACTTTCTTACTACATTATGTTCCCCTTTCCCATTATGACTGATTTACTACTTGTGTTCCCTTGCCCCGGTAGGGACGGCTAATACCAGATGTGTTCCCTTTCCCCCCATTATGACTGTTTACTATACTGTGTTCCCATTCCCCCATTGACTTCTTACTACATTATGTTCCCATTCCCCCATTATGACCTTCTTACTACATTAGGTGCCCGTTCCCCCATTATGACTTCTTACTACATTGTGTTCCTTTCCCCATTATGACTTCCTTAACATTATGTTCCCTTTTCCCCATTATGACTGTTTATACATGTATGTTCCGTCCCCCATTAGGACGGTTTAGTTACATTGGGTTCCCATTCCCCCATTCTGATTCGTACTACAAGGTGTTCCATCCCCCATTATGACTTCTACGACAAGTGTTCCCTTCCCCCTTATGACTGTTTACTCACTGTTTTCCCATTTCCCCAATTATGACTCCTTAAACATTATGTGCCCGTTCCCCCATACTGACTCTTACTACATTGTGTTCCCCTTTCCCCCCATTATGGACGGTTTACTACATTGTGTTCCCATTCCCCCATTATGACTTCTTACTACACTGTGTTCCCGTTCCCCCATTATGACTTCTTACTACATTGTGTTCCCATTCCCCCATTATGACTTCTTACTACATTGTGTTCCTGTTCCCCCATTATGACTTCTTACTACATTGTGTTCCCTTTCCCCCATTATGACTTCTTACTACATTGTGTTCCCATTCCCCCATTATGACTTCTTACTACATTGTGTTCCCGTTCCCCCATTATGACTTCTTACTACATTGT